>JAVSBV010155226.1:0-14976 GCA_033117975.1 Parotocinclus spilosoma
ATCTGTCTGAGGCTGAAACCCTTTTTGATTGACAGCGAAATGAGCGAATCAGCGATCTTTTGGTGTAAACATCCGTGAGCGCATTTAATTTAATTTTTTTAAATTTTCATTCTGTTCTGAGTTGAGAGGACACTAGTCAAGTCCCTGGAAAAAATGCCTTGTTGGTACGACAGGGTCACAGATCTTTTTCTTGAAAAGGATCGGAGGATAAAATTTACGTATAACTAAACCGACTCATTTTATGATGTAGGCCGAAATTGAGCTTCCCTTGAACTCCTTGAAAGACCAGCATCCGCCACTGATGTGCAGAGTTTATTAAGGTGCAATCCAAAAGCAGAGTCAAGAGCAGAGCAGAAATTTCAAAAACCAAGATATAAATCACAAAAACCAGACAAACAGATAAAAGGGCAAAATCCAAAACCAGTAGTCAAAAAGTTAGCGTAAAAAAACCAAGAGAACAAGTATTAGAAATAATGGTCGACTTGCAGAAAAGTCTGGCAATGTTTTGCATTGTGTGTGTGAGCATGAGGAGTATAAGTAAGGGTGCTAATGAGGTATGAAGAAAAGGTGTTTGAGAATGGCTCCGTTGCTATGGGCAACCGCTAATATTGTGGATCTCTGGTGGCCAGGTTGGGTGTTGCACAGGACAAGTTGTATGAAGTAGAAATAAGTTATTGATTTGTCAATGTATTATCCTTACCTTTTGATTGTTTAAATGCTATATTCATAAAAATATTTATTTTAAACGGCAAACAATTGATTAAATTTAATCTACTTAATAATTTTCTCAATTATTATTTAATGTTAATTATATACTGATCAGTCTTTGTTCCTGCAGGTCCTGGTTTGGCCTTCATTGCTTACCCACGTGCTGTGGCTTTAATGCCTGTACCTCAGTTATGGGCTTTTTTTTTCTTTATTATGATTATTTTCCTTGGACTAGATAGTGAGGTAAGCACAGGTTGTCAAAGAGTTGGTTTCCACATATAGAGAAAGATTGGGCAACTCGTCCCTCAGAGAAAATCACTAGCAGCATAAATATTCTGTTGCAAATTGTTACTACAATTTTTTTGTGTGCAGTTTGTATATCATGAAGCTCTGGTAACAGCGATCACCGACATGTACCCCTCATTCTTTCAAACCGGACACAGACGTAAGCTCCTGCTTCTCCTCATCTGTGTTGTTAGCTTCTTGGTTGGCTTGCTGATGGTAACAGAGGTGAGAGATCGTTTATTCATGTTATATGACTTGTAACCTTGTACAAAAAACATAAATTATTTTCTTTTTCTTTCTTTAGGGTGGCCTGTATGTCTTTCAGTTGTTTGACTATTATGCTTGCAGTGGAATGACTCTTCTGGCCTTTGCAATTATTCAGTCCATCTGTGTAGGATGGGTTTATGGTAAAGACTTTTGTTGTATATACAATGTTTAATGCTTGACTGATGCAAACTTGTTTATTGTAGCATACAAGTACAGGCCCCATGCATCATGTTCCCTTTACTAATGACTTTATATTACCTAAAAACAATTGATTTGGCATACCTATTAATTGACTTAAGCACTTAGAAATGGAAGCCTAGAAAAATGAATATACTTTTACTAACATTTGAGTAATATATGGCACTTTTTACCCATTAGAGGACTACCGGAACCTGATGCTATTGAACTTGACACTAATTAAACTTATGTAAAATACTGTCACATTTCATAATGTGTACAAGCCGTAATCAGAAAACTTTGGGACAATTTGGAAAATGCATATAAAAAACACACAGTCTATCTTACATTTACTTTGACTTTTGGTCATTGCAGATGAACCTGATATATTTAATGATTTGTCAGCTTAACCTCATTTTATTTGCAAAAAAAATAAATTAATGAAATCCATTCTTGCATTTTAGACCTGCAGCACATTTCTAAAAGAGTTGAGGCATGGGCAATTTAGAGCAAGTAATGAAATAAAACTGAATAATTATTATTCTCCAGTTTGTTTACAAATTACACAAATGTTTAAAAACAATGCATCTCAAAAAAAGATTGAAAGGGATTTGCATAATTTCTCCTCTCAAGTGCATAATAGCTTCAGACAATTCCAGGTTTTGGGAGCAGTTTTAGTCTGTAAAGGGCAAGGGTGCAATATTCAGCGGATCTCCAATCCCTCAGCACTGCATCAAGAACTGCAGTTCAAAAATATTTGATATAACCATATGAGCAAGGGATTACTTTGGCAAACCTTTGTCAAGCACTACAATATGGAATTTCTTTAACAAATGACAGTGAAAAGCCTCATTTTAACCATGTTCAGCAGCAGCATCGACTTCTTCAGAGGCATCTAGGATGAACCATCACACAGTGAAAATGTGCAATGTGTTCAGATGACTCAGTATTTCAGATATATTTAGAAAAAATGGCACACGAATGTATAAGAAAGTGGAAGAAGTGGGTATGGTTACTGGACTGGCCTGCCTGCAGTTCTGACCTGTCACTGTTACGAGCAGTGGTGGTGTTTTTAATTTAGGACCCAAGTATGCTGGATAAGCATATCCCACGTCCCACGGATGAAGGGCGGAGCATGAGACTCCTAACATAATGAAACCGAAAGGATGGGCGAGCGTGAGCTCTAAAACAAAGAAGTCAGACCAGGAGTGTCCTATTCAGAACAAACTCCCGGCCGAAGTGAGGCTAGGTAGGCGCCGATGACCGAAGAGCAGGAGCTCTGACCGTGCGAGGAGCGCACAGGTACGGAACGGGAAAAACCTCAAAGTGCCCCTAACGAACTAAGTACCTTCGGGGGTTACCCGCCCAAAGCAGTCCATCGGCCCTAATTAGCCCCCGGACTTAACCACTAACTCTAGGGAACGCTGTAGGGCACAAGGGTGCCGGTGGTCAGACACGCGAACCAAACAGAGATGGAATCCCGTCTGAATAATGATGACCTGGCCCCGAACAGCGCCAAAAACCACGCCTTTATAGGATGCGAAGCAGCTGTTCGGGATCTGGGCATAATTAATATAGTGGATATTAAGCCGTCCCACCGATGGCTCTGTAATGGCGACCGGCGAGGACTTCTCCGGAAGTCTTTTGCAATTTGTTGTTTTAACACTGGTATAATGAACATATATCATTATTTCTTAGTCATTTTACTGAGACACAAACATAAAATACATTAAAGATGTAAACAACAGAGAAAAATGGCTTCTGCAGGCAAAAGTCAGTATTTAGTGTGAGCGCCACTAAGACGTTTCTTTCACTCTTATTGGCTGCTACTCTTCCAAAAAGACCATTCTTAATCAAACTTCTTCTGACTGCAGAAGTGTTAACTTGGTATGACGATGGAGGTGCCAGATGCTACTATTGCTCATGTGTAATGGGAGGTTGCCCATAAGTTTTGGTGGGGGGGTTTAACACTACATATACATTTCCTATATTTTTTACTTGTATTCTAATAAGGAGCATGGAGACTCAGGAATAATTGTCAATAAATGTCATTAACCATTGTTAAAACAACAAATATAACAAAAACTTCTGCACAGTACTGTATCTCATATAGATACTATTATTTTGATTACTAAAATATATTTTACTTTAAAATTCTAACCTGTTGTGCACACGCTCATTGGGGTAAAGCTTAGATGATGTGATGGCATTATTTGTCGTAATAGTCTCATAAACCTGAAAGTTACACTAATGTTATGCGGTTCTGTCAAGTCTTCCCATGAGTACATTCAGACCTGTGCAACTGATTAAAAATGCAGGAGCACATCTTGTTTTCCGTTTACCAAAGCTCCCTCTTATGTTTGCCTACAAATCAAGAACCATCACTATCCTTATGTGGCCTAAATCATTTTGTATAGTGAAAGATTGTTCTGAGCATCTTAATGTAGAGTAGCATAAGATAGAAGTCAGTTTCTGTTATTAATGTGTCTTGTTTAATTTGGGATTGGCCTTAGAAGATAATGTCATATTGTCAAGCTGCTTTGAGACATTGTAAGCTGTATGTAAATACTATATAAATAAATCTGAAATGACTTGACCTAAGTCATTGCTAATGAACATTATTTAAATGTGATATATAGTGGGGTCCAACTTTGTATATATGCAATATTCTTGAATTTAATGTAATTTATTTATGTAATGGTTGTTTTATTAAAATCATTAAAATCATATTATATATAAAGAGAGTAAAGAGAGAGAGAGAGAGAGAGAGAGAGAGAGAGATCATCTGATGATCCATGTTATCCCAGATGATTTCAAAATATTTCAAAGATCATCTTGTACTGATAGTAAATGCTGCCCCTGTCTTCAAGGTCACCCATAAATGGTTTGGTTTTGGATTGGTGAGATGGCTGTGGAAGAATATCAGCACTCAATCTATTAATTTTTGTAGTAGTATTAGGTATTGAAGAGCTTTGAGGTGTGTTTTGGGTCATTGTCCTGCTGTAGTATTCTCCATGGAGACAAAAGGTCATACTGATCTCAGACATTTGGCCCAGCTGTAAATGCAGGGCTTTGAACCCCTTGGCAGTTATCTGCATTTATTAATCAATTATTCTACTCAAAATAACTGACTGGGAAAGTGATGACACTAGAATTTGCCATTGCTTTCTCCATCCCTCCCCATTTATCCGGGCTTGGGACCGACGTGCAGCTGTTCCCAGTTACACGGCTGGGGTGTAACACAAGTCAATGCATACAAAGTCAACAATTTGGAGACGCCAATTAACCTAGCACACGTCTTTGGACTGTGTGAGGAAACGGATACCCGGAGTAAACCCACACAGACACGGGGAGGACATCCACTCAGAAAGGACCCAAGCCACTCCACCCTGGGACTGAACGCGTTGTGAGGCAAGCAGTGCTACCCACCAAGACACCGTGTTGCCATGTACAAGCATAGATGGGTTTAATTTCACAGGGGTTTTCTGTTGACTTTAAATAACAAATTGAACTTTGACACAAATTAGATCAGCTTAGCAGTTCAGAACGCTGCTTTAGATTTGTTTTGCCTTGCTGATTTAAGTTTTTACTTTAAATATCGACTTTACGTAAAGGTGCCTGAACTCCCTTTTAAACGCCATACTACTTCTTTACTACGTGTGCAAACAGTATTTGTTCACTACGTAGTGCACATTGTAGGGAGCTTTTGGCATTTTACGCACGGCCCATACCAGCGTATACATCATCAAGAACTGACACGAAATAACGCAGTTCACTGCATCATGTAAAAAAGTTCAAACGTCACACTCCCGCAGTTACAAAATACATGTAGCTTACTTTACTTTTTGTAGGGAGTAGGGAGGAGGTAGCGGTTTGGAGCAGGGCCCCACTATGCTCCTCTCGCAAAAGACTGATGACGTTTTTCCGGGTCGTGTTTAGCATTTTGTAGTAACACGTGGATTCCGAAAGTGAGAAGGGATATTGACTTCTTATATTTATATTTATTTCATTAAAACAAACAGGCACCCCGAGCAACCGGAACGATGACTAAACCAAAATACAAGGGCAAGAGCACAATAAACACGTCCAGTTCCAGCAGCAACCCGGGTAAGATGCTTTAACTTCACCAGCATGATATAAACAGCTAACTGCTAACAAGCTAAGCACACGCATATTTGTATGTTAAGAAACGTTTTCTACAGCTAACTTAAGTTTTATAAGCGATATTATGTACCGATATTATGTCTAGTGCTGAATGGTTTGCTTTCGACTTGTCGTGTAGTAGTGTAAAACGGCATACCTCCTAAATTCCTATATGTATGATTAGCGGCCACTTCATTAGGTACACCTGTTCACCTGCTCGATAACGCGGATATCTAATCAGACAATCACATGGCATGAACACAGTGCATGTTGAAATGAAGACACGAACAAGACGACATACTGAAGTTCAAACCAAGCATCAGAATATGATAGAAATATTTCAGTGAACTTTTTGATTAGTAGTGTTTGTCTGTTGTTACTAATGCATTTAAATGCGACCACATGTATTGTTACAAGTATTGTGTATTCCTAAAATGTCTACACAATTTGAAACAATATTTGTAACATATCGCCTATCCATAGCTTAACTTATCCACAGCTTTCTGTTCTTCGCCAACGGAAATATTGCCAGGGTCTGTTGTAGCCCATCTGATGCAAGGTTTAAAATGGGACTGCAGTAGCATAACGGTTAAGTTACTGGACTCTGGACCTCATGGTCCACGGTTCCTTGAGCAAGACCATTAACCCACCTTTGCTTGGATTGTAAAACTGTATGAGTTTTAAGTCGCTCTGGATAAGGGTGTCTGCTAAATCCTGTAAATGTAAAATGTAAATGTAATATGCTTTGTATTCTGAGATGCTTTTTTGTGCTTAGTACACCGTGGCCTTTCTGTCACCTTGATTCAGTGTTAACCGGTTTTATTAGCAAGTTGTTTTCGTTCACAGAATTGCCACTCACTTTCAGCACAAATTGTAAATGCTGATAGCTGCTCATTTTGTAAGTGAGCAATTCATAATCCATATAATCAATTGCCATTCATTCATAGTCTTATCTGCTTAATCCTGGACAGGATTGTTTGAGAGCCAGTGCCTAGCCAGCAGTATTGGGCTCATATACTAGGGCCACTTTAGAGACACCGTTTAACCTAACGCACATGTTTTTGGACTGTGGGAGGAAACTGGAGTTGCTGGAGTAAACCCACGCAGACACAGGGAAAACTTGCAAACTCCTCACACAAAACCCAAAACACCCCACCCCAGGACCTTCTTGCTGTGAGGCAACAGTGCTACCCACCATAATCAATTTGTTTTGATAATCAGTAGATTCAAAATAGCGGTGAAATGATTTTAGTGACTCACTATTTGATTAGTAGTGTTTAAGAATCTGTTGTTACTGATGCTTTTGTCTGTGATAGCAGAGATTATTATAAATATTGTGTATCCTGAAAATGTCGAAATAATTTGAAACGTTATTTGTAACATATCGCCTACCCCTAGTTGAACATATTCACAGCTTTCTGTTCCTCACCAACATAAGTACCAACAGGGTCATTACTACTGTAGCCCATCTGATGCAAGGTTTGACATGCTATGTATTCTGATGAATTCTGATTCTCACTGGATGTGTTTATTCAGACTTTTTAAATATTATTGATTAAAAGAAGTACACTGTATTTGGTTCAATTAGAACATACACATGTGACGGTCTACATTTTATGTCAGACTAACTAGTGTTAACCTGATATGAAATGCACTGCACTGCAGACATAGACTTTTATTTTACAGTATCTTCTGTTCAAATCGGCCGCAGCTTTCTCTTGTTATTCTGAAAAGAATTTATCCGTGTGGGATTCAACATACCAGATGAATAGTGGTTACAACAACCACAGATTTCACAAATTTCTCGAGGACCATGTGGAATCAATACAAGGAAGGAGGAAGAAATAAAAATACATTGTATTTATAAAAAAATTAAATGAGCAGAAGAAAACCGTTGGCCCTCGGAGGGTGGAAAAAGCTAAAAAATATATATTTTTTTATTTCAACCACTGGTGCTGTGGCGGATCCGAGTAATAGCCGAGAAATATATTTTAATATATTAAATATATTCTTCAAATACGATCGTCGGCGGATCCGCAAAACAAGCAATAAAAAAAGTCTGGCCTAAGCTGTTTGCTCTGTTTGTGGGGAGTCAATTCATGGCTCTCAACATTTAAATGTAGTTGCGATTCGCAAAATGTTTACTTCTCTCCAACTTGCTGAAACAGTGCTAGAAATGTGGTCCACTGAAACATTTGCAGGTGTTTTTTGGTGGGGGTGTATGTAGCCAAACTCTCTAAAGGCAGCTTGTGTGCAAATCCAAAGACCGTTGCAAGCTATTAGACAAGTTATGTGCGTGTTTTCGATTGGAATGACTGCTTTCAGTTGTTTTCTGGGAATCACATTAAATTGCACATACTTGCAGCACTTGTCTGGGATCTTGATCTATGACTGTGCGTTGTGTGCAAATGCGTCCAAGTAAGAGCAAAATTATAAGCAATAATCTAACCACAGATAGGCAAGCCTTCAAACTTCTGGCTTTACATGTGCGCCTAATTCACAGTCATTACAACAGATGAAGAGTTCAGACAAGGTCTTCTGCGGCACCCCACTTTAGAAATGGTATGAATTGCAGGTGTTATGGCTTGAATCAGTACCCACATGTGCAATCTGACTGCCGCTCCATAATAAATCTCTCGTGCATGACTGGAATGGTATTTATTTCGCTTATTTTGCGCTTTGTTTGTGAGCACCTGCGTTTATTTATCCTTACATTAACAGTTCCTGATAACTCGCTGTTTTTTTCTTTAGATCGTGTAAAGGGCGCTGGAGGGAACAACATGAGGGACCGTGCCACTATCAGACGTCTGAACATGTACAGACAGAAGCAGAGATGGTAATCATATGGCGCTCACACATGGCTAATATTAGACTTTAATTTAGCCCATTTTATTGAACATGGAGAGAAACTGGTTCCGCATGTTATTGCAGTAACAGTCGGGGTAAAGTTATCAAGGCCTTGCAGTACCAGTCAACCGTGGCCCCTGGGACCGTGGCCAGAGTTGAACCTAACATCAAGTGGTTTGGTAAGTACATCTTCTATTCTTATTCATGTTTAACAAACAATCTGACTCCATATTAATGAATCGCTGCTGCTGCCGTTATGTTAATTAGACTGCATAATATTTTCTTTTTTATAGGAATGATGTGCAGTCAGCTGCAGAATTATTGGTACCTTTTGAAAGACATTAATATTCACGTTAAAATTGTTTTGTGATAATTAACTTGATGTCTCACTCAAAATATGAACACACTATAGCATTTCAGTCAAATAAAGTAAATGTACAACCCCAAATCAGAAAAGTTTCCAGTATGGAAATTGCAAAAGGGAATGCAGTTTCTTATATTCCTTTTTACTTTTTTTTTTGTTTGTTTTTGTTCTTAAATGAACCCAATGTATATAACATTGTCACATATACGTTGTAGCAGGTACAATATACAGCGAAATTAATCATCAACCCGTCTGAACATACAATATAAAAAAATTAAAAACACCCACATACTATTGGCTCGAGGAGAACAGTATGTGAGCATGAAAAAAAAAAGGTAGGGATTAATATTAACAAATGAAATGAAGTTGAGCATAAAAAACGAGATATCTTGAGGTCATACTGTCCTTATCTTTTCTGAATAGTAAAGTGGAGTGGATAATTAAACATGTCAGTCTGCATCTCATGTAACATGTTTTGACTTATTTTGTGCATTTTTAAATTTACCTGAGTTTGTAAACTAATTACTGTCTTGTAAATATTTCCTTAGTCACTCATTACCATGGGAAAAAAATAGCTAATCAGACAGTGGCAACATAAATTGTCTCAGACCTGAAAGTTGCCAGTTCCTTTGTTTTGAGATCTCTCGAGTGTTTTGCCATCACCTATAGCGAAGAAGATAGTTAATTCTCCCTACTATGTTCAAATCAGTCTCCCATCCTTGTTGTTTGAAGTCACATTCAGAGGATCATAATTATTTAATACATAATTTAAAAAAACTAGTTATGATCACATATCAGAGCTGATTTAAAATCTACAGATGTTACAGATTGTACATGATGATTCCAGTTATCAGTAAAACTTGTGTTGTCTGTATTAAGATTTGAAGCAGTTTTCCAGTCATGTGACAGAAAACAGGTATTTGGCGTGCAAATAACAGAAGCTGCGTCTCAATTCAGGGGCTGATGTTCACAAGAGAGACAAACTGCCTTCCACATATACTAGAAGAGGGTGACATGAATGATTAACTGTATCGCAACTATTATTATGATATAATTTTACATGGAATTTACCATTTGGTGCTGGAGAGCTCATCAATTTAAAAAAATGGTGTTAGGCTCGCATTACTAACACAGTGTTCTCCAATTAGTAATTGAGAAATAATTAAATCACAGGCTTCTCTATCATAATCGGATCATGAGGTGTCTAGCAAATCACACATCTAGTTTTTATAGAGGCCAAAACTTACTGTTAAACAATGAGGCAGAAATGTGTCTGATCACATGTGGAGGTTTTCAGATGTTTGTAGGATTTTGGGGCATCCAACACATTTTTGTGCCAACAGACTATTTAGAAGCTGTCCCAGAGGTATGTCTTCCAACTATGCACAAATGTCAATTTGCCACGAGATCTTTGACCAGGAACCAGATGGTCATTTGACATGAAATTTATGCTTTTTGGAACAAACAAGGTTGGTGGGGGATAATAAAATCTAGAGGAATGGTAAATGATGTTGTTGCTAATGTCCACATGATCTCTAGGAAATTTTAAATCTGACTCTTGGCAGAGAAGTGAGAGTTTAGACCTTGGGTTTTCATCCAGTCAGACTATGATACAAAACTTAAAATTGTTGAGCGGCTACAGAATCAAGCTTTTTACATCCCAGTCCTCCGATTCTAAACCTACTGAAAATCTGTGGGGTAAGCTGAGGATACAGGAGCCTGGAGGTAATTCTAAGAGTGTGTTTTGAGGAATGATTCGTCCCTTGCTTTATATCTCCAGTTTCATTAAGAATCATAAAAGACTGTGCTGGGGTTTTTTCTTTTGTTAAATTTTTTTGGAGGGTAGAAGGAGGTTGTACAGATTTCTACATGCATGCTCGTTTTATTCAAACAATAAAAGCACTTCTATTAATGGTTAGGATTTGTTCCTATTTTTGGTATACTTTTAAGCTAATTAACCACAAAGACATTCTTATATCAGTCTTCTAGTAATATTTTTTAGCGTGCCAGTAGTTTGAAGCTGGCTGTAGCAAACTGCTGCCTGATGGGAAAACCACATGTAAGCGATGTTCTCCAAGAGTTATGATGCTGCTGAGGAGGGCAAACTATATGCTGGCACTGCTTAAAAAAATGAAAGTTTAACACAAAAAAATCAGTACAGATGGGAAACAAGCATTTGCTGGTGATCTCTCATGACTTGCACACTCAGGCTGCGATAATGTAGTTATGCATTTCTGTTTTTCCCTTGTCTGGTCTACAGCCAATACTCGGGTTATCAAGCAGTCATCGCTGCAGAAGTTTCAGGATGAGATGAACACTGTGAAGAAAGATCCATACAGAGTAGTGATGCGTCAGAGCAAGCTTCCCATGTCCCTTCTCCATGACCGAATCAAAGCTCACGTACGTACAATTACATGCCACATATTTTGTGTAGCTTGCTTGGACAGGACACACATCCAACATTTCAGTCTTCAACCAAGTTAGCACAGCACTGCTTTGTGTAGTTCAGTATAATTAGTTAAACCCAGAAATCCTTTATCCCATGAGCACAGACAACAGCACAGTGTTTTCGTATATACTTTGTTTTAATTGAACGAAACTGTATTTAAATTAACCAATTGATCTCAGCTCTACATTTACAGCATTTAGTAGTAATTGTATTTTGTATGTTAGTACGAGTAAGCAATAGCCCAATAACATAACCTGCAAGGATTTCATGTGGGTAAATCAACAAAACACACAAGCAGGGTTTTTTTAAATATGCAGTTGCATTTCTGTCTTTACTTAAGTACCGTGTGAAGAGGTGAGTTGCCACTTACACATACATACTACATACTTGCAGTGGAATTTTATCCCACCACCTGGGTGCCAGTTCTTTTCACATTGTAAGAGAATTTTACAGAGGATTAATTTCTCTTTGTGGTCCACTTTAGCACTCTATTTTGACCACTTGTTTTAATGTTGCAGTACTACAAACCAAATGAGAAGACACAGTGGTTAGATCCTTGGATCAACCGGTGTTGAGTTTGCATGTCTTTCCTGTGTCTGTGTGGGTTTTCTCTGGGTGCTCCATTTTCTTCCTACATTCCAAAGACACATTTTAGGTTAATCAGTGTTTCTAAAGCATGTATAGAGTGTGTCTGTCTTTGGTGTGCTATGGATTTGTGCCATCTAGGGTTGTTTCCACTTAGAACCCGACTTTTTGGCCGAAAGTTGGCTTTCCCACAACCCTGACAAGGATTAATCATAGTGAGAAAGAAAATAATCTTTGAAATACCAATACTGGAAAAAAATATAGCTTGAAGGAGGAACTTTATTGGTTATAAAGGTTTTTATTTTATTTTTTCTTTTGTTAACATTATTATTTATATCAAGGACTTAATTGCAGTGGTTGGAATTAACAACTCACTGCTATTATTTAAAAATCATGCAGAGGTGTGTAACATGAAAAACTTGAGATAAGTAATAGAAAGTAATTCACAACTCAATTTAGTTTAGAAGAGGTGATTCGAGCCATTTAATCTGACAGTTGTTAACAGCTACATTCGACAAAGCTGCTGTCCATACTGGAAACAAAATGAGAAGTGCTCCAGGACTGTTTTGCTCTCACAATGAACAAATAAAGCAGACCACAAAAATAAACCACAAACAAACTCCCGAGAAGGTCTCTGTTCAGTTCGTTTATGTTCATATGTACAAAAGAAACCATGACTCAGCAGTATGAGTCCACTTCAGAAGCTGAAACAGTTAATGAGTGATAAGGTCCTTAACTAAAGCTCCAGAATCCAAATATTCACAAAAGGCACAACAATAGTATTAAAATCACACAGAGGTTTTTATTTTAGCAAATAAAAAAATTTGATGGACACATGATTGAATAGTAATAGCCCAGATTGGGTTGTTACTTAGAATCAGCCTGTTTGGCAGCACAGTAGCATGACTGATATCACGTAGGATTTAAGATAAATAATTGCTAATCAGTTATATGGAACTAGTTGAATTGTACTTATTGCAAACAACTGGTTTTTTGCACAATGGACAAAGAAATAATAAATATCAGAAGAAACCTCCTCAAAAAGTACATCAAAGGCCAGATAGCAGTTCAATAGCTGCCGGAAATGGCAGAAAGTCAAATAACAAAGCAATTAAATTATCACCGGTGTGATGACATTTTACCTGGCCCGAAACGTGGCACAAACGTGACACAAATATGCAATACGGCGTTCCCTCGCCACTTCGCAGTTCACCTTTCGCGGCCTTGGTGCATCACGGGTTTTAAAAAAATGCTAATGGGAAAAACATTGCGGATTTTCGCTGTTTCCCGAGTTTTTGCGAACTTTTACATTAAAAAAAAATCACAAAATGTATAAAAAATATATATTACAAATATAAATTTTAACAATAAAGTAATGTTATAAATCATAAAATATTATGATTTACAGTAAATAGCTGCTCCATGACACAAAACATAGACACCACAGAGTCAATGTTGTTAGATTTCATTGCTCGCTCATTCTCACTCAAATGGAGGTGGTTTTAAGCTAGATGGTGTTTTAAAGACGGCAGTCTGTAAACTACGTCGGAAGTTAGTAAAGACAGCTTAACAGCTTACTTGTTTCTTTATCCGCAAACTAACCACAATGCAGAACACGAAGATAATGACAAGCTTCTCCATTACATGCACTGGCATTTAGGAAGGAACAATTAATTCCCTATTAACTAGAGCAAGCCAGTACAATGTAAGACTTCTTTTTTTTTTTTTTTTTTTTTTGTAAATATGTTTTATTGAATTTTTTTACAAGTTTTATCCCACAAAAATATACACAACAAGTCAGTTCACACATTCATCTCAAAAATAGAAAAAAAAAAAGTGTTCAGCGGATACATTGTCACGGTAAGATTATGTAAGACTTCTACAAACGCATATTTGACAGTTGTAAAAATATCACCTAAGTATAGTTATCAATAAAATTCCAGAAAATATTGACATTTGTATGCTTTAGAGTAGGGCGATTATAATAATATAATGAAAAACAAATTATAAGGATAATATTTTGGCTTTGTCATTTTACAGTTATACAGCATAATTAGGAAATACATAAACAAGTATTATAATTATAAAATATATTTTTAGATTAATTTTTAAGTACTAAATACCATTTATAAGGGATCATAAATCTTAACTTAAGTCAAAATGGGAGCGAGTTAAATTTGAGTTGAAAATATCTCCGGTCCGTGTTTGCCAGTTGCAGATGTTTATGTGTATTTAGATTTGTATGTGGGGCGGGGATGTTTCTGTAACACTGTTTCTGGGTTTAATATGTTATCCATAATAAATTAAAAACAAATATATGGTTTTATGGTATGTCCATGTCATGGAACAGCGTCATATCGTTGTTCACTTTAATACTGCTGTACCTCCCAGCCCTACTTTAGAGTGACATTACTAAGGTAGATTACTGCTCTCTTTCACTTTTTTTGCATTATTTGCCAGCACTAAAGAACAGAGAGTGTGCTTGACATAACACTTATTGTTTTGCTTAGTTCTTCATGTTCCAGCAGTAAATGTCGTCTATCTGTGCTTTTCTTCCCTTAAAAGGTTCCATGTGTTAGTGGGACCTTTCAGAATTTAAAGCTCCTTTTCACACTGACAACACTCTATTGTTCTTCTCTGTATGCCCTTGATTCAACTGAAGAAAGCTGACTTTATGCCACATTGTTGACTTGTTGATTAATGCTAATGTGTCATTAATTTTAGAGAGTTATGCTGTGGTGAATCTCAAAGCAGCTGTCCTAAGTTGCACTGATCCAGCCTGTGCTGGCAGAGTCCCAAAATAGTTTGTAGTAGTCAGCTGGTCATTTTCTAAACATGTTTTTTGTTTTGTTTACTTGAAAATATGTGCAACGGGATTTGATTCAACAAATCAGGTGGTTTTGTATGCCTTGTTTTTTAACGGGCAATAAAAAGGGTCCTCCTTTTAAAATGGTATGAAATATAGTCGTTTCTGGTTAATTGGACCACCGGTTAATGGGACCAGTCGCTTATTCAGACCAAATCCCAAAGTACCAAAACAAATCCTCTTATATACGTGTAATGTTTCTCCCCAACGCTCTACTGCCACCTACAGGTCTTTGCCTAACATTTCCATTTACTACAAAAAAGAAGCCACAAGTCGCCACTTAGC
>JAVSBV010155245.1:0-14975 GCA_033117975.1 Parotocinclus spilosoma
CAAGGAAAAACTCCCTGAAAGTGGTAGGAAGAAACCTTGGGAGGACCAAAACTCAACAGGGGACCCGTCCTCCATGGTTGGCCTAGATGTTAACTAAATAAATACTCAAAAGTAAATAAAATTATAGCAAAATTAGGTAAATAATTTAAATTAATAACAAATTCATCATCAAATTTAAATTAATAATAAAATAAATATATCTATATATAAATAAATAAATATATAAATATAAATATAAAAATGCCTACACAGCCTAATGAGATTGTTTATTTATTCCTTTAAAGCATTAATGGTTATTTATGACAGGAGTTCACAGTGATAATATTCAGACACATTAATACTGGGGTACAATTTACAAATAATTGTTAATCTAAAACATGTCTTTGGAATGTGAGAGGAAACGTAAACTCTATGCAGATCGAGCATGAGGTCGGGATTGGATCTCTGGAGTTGTGCAGTAAATAAACATATAATATAGAATATAAAGTATACATATAATGTAGTATACATAGAACATTCATCAAAAAGAATTGAGGGTTAGTAATCTTGTTTGAGGGTTACAACTGTGGCACTTTTCAGTCATCTAGTACACTGCTCACAAAAATAAGGGAATGTTTCAAAATAAATATCAAGAGGATTCCACAGGAACTTCTGAACAATCTGATCCTGTCTATGCCCCATCACTGTCAGTGTGTTTTGGCAGTCTTGGGTAACCATACACTCTACTGAACAGTCAATATGGGGGCACTCTCGCCCACTTTGGCATGCTTCTGTTCACCCCATGAATATATCACTTACTACTCAATCTATAATTGCATCCCATTTGTGTAAAGGAACAATTTTCTTTTACTTTTCATTTGCATTTCTAATGATCTAGTTTAATGAAATAAAATCAAACACTTCCTTCTTGTATCGCTTCATATTCATTTTGAAATATCCGATTATTTTAGCCACAACATCTGAAAAAGAGATACTTCAGAGGGACAACGAGAAAGACTATTTTACGATTTTAAAAGGCTAAACTAAATGCCACCATAATATTTCAATTAGGTTTGAGCCTTTACTAATAACCAAGTTTAACCAAGTTTTGAATAAGATGAAATCAAGCACTCTTTGACTGACAGCAGGCCAGTGGTGTAGACTGCCGTGTCCTCAAAGAGCAGTGACTCACCACAGACATACATGGACCACAAACTATTATTGGGCCACAAAAATATTTGTTGATCTATTTTTGGCTTCTCCTGGTCAAACCTAACCTTTTCTTTTTGTATGTGACCTGTTCAGTCTTTCAGCCGTACATATATACAATCTTAAACGGAGTTTCTTTGACAGTTTGCTTTTGACGTTAATAATTTTCAATACATTACCATAAAACAAGTTTTGTGTTTATGACTACGTTAACTAGGTTAATGTATAAGTGTTTTAAGCAAAAAGTGTTTTAAACTCGCAATTTTGACGCATTTAAAAGTGAAATCCTCTTGAAATGTAATGTCTACTTCTTTCTATACTGCTCATAAAAATAGGGTTTACTTCAAAATGAAATATTGCTTTTAAAAGTTATTGAACTGAACTTTTGTGAGCAGTGTTTCTACCCAAAACAAAGGAAAATCTGAAAGATACTACTCAGTACATTTTTATGTGTAATGTATAATTTTCATTATTCCTTGTGTCCAAAAATTGCTTGGTACTTGTTGTTTTCAGTATTCAATAAACATTCTGGAAAGTATTAACAAGTAAAGTAACACTGTAGTATGTTCAACTACACTACACAAAAATTCCACCATGGGATTGGTTTAAACTTGGGTTACACTTGCAGGTGGCTTTAACTACCAGTTGTCTGTGATAAACATCCACATGAGCAAAATGTAATAATTTTTATTTTATATAATATGCATTTCTTTGACAGTTTATTATTAGCGAAGGCCAAAAACTGAATTCATATATCAACTTTTTTACATTTTAAAGAAATATATAAGCATATTTTGTTACAGGGCAACCCTTTTAGTTTGTTAATATGTTTATAAGACAAAATTAGGCTGTCAATTGTCTCTAGAATGTTTCTTGCAGCTTAATTAACTTACAAGGATTTTATGATTTGCCATAAGTCTCTGAGGGAAAAGGCACTCAATAACAGTCATTCTGAAAAGAAGTGTTTAGACAGGGTAGGAAGATATTTTAAATCATTGTGATATTTTGAAATTTCATGAAGATGTTAGGGAACGGTGTAAACCTGCGGAAAAAAAGCATGCCATATATACCAATTACAAAGTATTTGTCTCCTGTAATTTTTAGATTTCCAAATTCTACACATCCTGATGAGATGTTTTCTCTTTTTTTCTCCCTTGACAAGCATTTGTGAGAATAAATAACTTCATTGAATATGGTGGCCTTATTTTGGTATTGTTTGGGTTATGCCACATGTTCCAACTTTGTTGTAATGGATTTTGCAGTGCTGCTAAGGTCAAAAGCTTTGCTCATCATTTTATAACCTTCTATAACTTCTTCCCTCCTAACAAAACTCAGTGGTTCACAGCTCCTTTGTCTTTACTAGAGCAGGACTGAGCAATGCTTTCAAACAATTGGCTATTGCATAATTTAGCAAGTGTGCACGTTTTCCTTTTGTTGTTGTAGTTACTGTACACTTAACCCTGATTTATTCACTTAACCCTGATTTTTATACATGACCACCTGAATAATCGGATAACTGCAAAAATCTGCAAATGTATACACACAATGTTCCACATAAAGTCAAAGCAACTTACAACTGATACAATCTGACAACGCAGGCAAGTACGGGTTAAGACTCCTGCCCATGGACAAGTGAGCAAGAAACATGAGTGTAGAAACAAGAAGGTGTTTTTTTAATAAAAGTGATCAGTCAGTGTATACAGATAAAAAATAAAGGCGTTAATCTATAATTAACTGATCAGATTTCCACAAACCGAACAACGATGCCAGTGCAATGACCTTAATCTAAAGTTCACCTTCCTTACTGAATGCGTAGGCACGCTGTGCTGCTACGCAGGCCCGTTTGTGTAATTATTGCAGAGTAGAATGGGAAAGTTTCTGTAATCTTGTGGTGATGCGGTGGTGTTGTTCTGTTAATCCGTCTGGGATACCACGGCTGGTTTGGCAGCCTGGCCGATATAGAAGGACGCTTATTTTTATGTTTGAAAATTCCAGACACAAACTATAGACTTCACGCCTGCGCCATGAACCCTAGCAAAAAAAACTACATTGTACCTTTTTATTTTCCTTTTATCTCAGTGCAACAGTGTTCTAATGTAACATGTCTGTACACATCTAAATCTTTCCAAGTGACAACCTGCCATTAAGAAATCTGTGACTCTTCTAGATCTTCTAGGAGGCTGAAAAATGCTGTAAATCATTTATCAGTCATCACAATAGACAGTGTGCTTTATTACTGCCTGGAGGGAAGGGTAGAATAATTACGAACACTCCTAAAACCCTTTAAGAGTCCTTACTCTAACTGGCATCTAATTCAATGACAAACCATGATATAGAGTTCAGGAATGCACTGCTGTCTGAATTCTCTGAACAGTACTGTACATGCCTGAGCCGTCTATTGTATAATGATAGAAACATGAATTACCACACAATTAACTGTTGGAATATAATATCTCAAAAGTTATTGCATGGATTTAGGGCAATGAGAGTTTTTCTTTTTTTTTTTCTTTTTTTTTCATTTTCTTCATTTCAGAACTACTAGTTTTTAATGCATTCTAAAGAAAACAAAAATTAAAACGTGGAAATCAACTTCATGATTTAAGGCAGCTTATAACACTCCTTTTTAAGTTACTGTCTGGGATTTTATGAGCAGACAGTCTCTGTAACTGCACATACTTCAAATGTACATACAGTGTTCCCTCGGCACTTTGCGGTTCACCTTTCACGGACTCTGTGCATCGCAGGTTTTCAAAAAGTATTAATTAAAAAAAATATATTGCAGATTTTTGCTTAACTCGATATGGTATAGTTAACGTATACATGTACATGTATTTGATTAACTTTTACATTTTAAAAAAATCACAAAATTTATAAAAATGTATTAAAAATATTCATTCTAACAGTAAGGGAATGTTATAAATCATAAAATATCATGATTTACAGTAAATAGTGTATTTACTCAGCGGATGAATACTCACCGAAAACGAGAAGTAACACTAGAGCATCTGAGAGCCTGAGAGCCTGAGTCGTTACTTGCCGACATGACAAGTTTTTATCTGTGGTTTTGTGTTCGCTGTTTGTGAAAGTTTCATTATAGACTGAATTCATTCAAACCCTACGATGTTACCCAAACGTTCTGCAAGTTCTACGACTAAGGCCAGACGCTTTCTATTGCTTGTTTTTCTGATGTCCCTACTTAAAAATCTACTGAGGAGGGAGAAAAAAATAATAAAAACAAATCTTTATTTTTCAGCACTTTTCAATTTCTCGAGGCCTATGTGGAATCAATACAAGGAATGAGGAGAAATAAAAATATTTTTTATTTTAAAATAAAATGTATTTAACCTACAATTAAATTAAAGTGAATCTGGAAAAAAAATCAAATGAACAAAAGAAAACGGTTTGCTCTTCATTGGAGGGCGGAAAAATATTAATTTTATTATTATTATTGTTATTTTTATTTTAACCATTGGTGCTGCGGCGACACACACACACACACACACACACACACACACACAAACACACACAAAAGGTTGTCTCGCTATCATTTTGGGGACTTTCCATTGGCATAACAATAACTTCAGATAATTACTGCTACACCTACACCTAATCCTAACCTTATCTTCTGTAACCTAATAGAGATATTCAAAAAATGTTGGATTTTAAAAACAAATGTGTAGCTTTCCCCAACAAAATGAACAAGAACCATCTAAATGCCTCCAGATCTTTCTACATAATATTAATGAATTCATTATTTTTGCTTAATCCACATTAGGTTGCCGGCCAGCCGTGCCCATCTGGCAACTCTGGGCCACTGGCCACTTTTAGAGACACCAATTAACCTAACATGCATGTCTTTGGATTGTAGGAGGAAACCGGAGTACCTGGAGTAAACCCATGCAGACACGGGGAGGACATGCAGACTCCACACAGAAAGGACCCAGGCCGCTCTACCCTGGGATTGAACCCGGGACCTTCTTGTTGTGAGGCAGCGGTGCTACCCACTGTATAAAAGTACTTTTTTTCAATTATTTGTAGCTGTAAATTGCCATATCCCATCTATTTTAAATATGGCCTGAAATTTGCAGGCCTGAAATGCAGGAATGGATGTTTATTAACAAATGCAATGAAGTTGACCAGACTTGAAAAAAAACATGAGCTATCTCAGTTCTACTAACATACCGTCTGCCATGATATAAAAGTCAATGTAATATGAATAATTATTAAGAGCATGGCTAAATAATTATTTCATGCTTACTCAGGTTAAGATTTGCTTCCTAAATATTTTCATTTAAAACACAATGTTAAACATGAGCACGCCCGTTTTGTTTTGATATTATGGTAAAGTAGGTATGGAGTGTAGATCTCACATGGTTTTTATTCACCAGTGCCTCTATCCTCTTGCTTATCCTGGGGGCAGAGGAGAGGAAGGGGGCAAGTGTGGCACTCCTTAACTGATGCACTGGGTTCTTCGGTATAACATCATACCAGCCTGGGCCAGGAAATGTCTGAAAGTGAATTAGCAGAAAAAATGGAAATTAAAAGCATTTTAGATGTCTTATGTAACATGTAAAAATAGTAATGTGGTGACCTAGTGGTTAAGGTACCGGACTATGGACCAGAAAGTCCAGGGTTCAAATCCCACCTCTGCCACAGTTGGGCCTCTGAGCAAGGCCCTTAACCCACAATTGCTTGGATTGTAAGACTGTATTAAAACTGATAATTGTAAGTCGCTCTGGATAAGGGCGTCTGCTCAATGTTGTACATGTAAATGTAGTAATTGTTGTAACACCAAAAATAGTAAGTACTACAAAAAACATTCTAAATCAATTCAAAAGGCACATAGCTTATAGCTTATCCTCATTGATAAATAAATATTAGTATGTGCTTTGTCATGCTGTCTAACCAAACAGATCATGCCAAATGTGTTATTTATGTACCGAAGGTCGAGGGCACTGAGATAAGGTAGATAGGTAGATTCTCTCTGTAGGTTTAGCAGAAGATTGTTCAAGCCTGCTAAATACCCCATGTGTCCTCTTCTCTGGCTTCTGAAAGTCCTCGCCAAATACTGGCGACTCTTTTGTATACTCGACAGAGTTCAAATTGAGCCTTACCTGTAAGAGGGATCAAAATGCATTTAGGTAACACTAACACATGGCACCTGTGGTACTTTGTCTGAGAATTGAAAGCCATTAGGCATTTTATTAAAGTAATGATTTGAAGGTAATCTTATGAATTTCCTGTTCCAAATTTCCAAATCAAATAATGATATACAGAATAGCATCAGATATAGAGTTCATATATAAAAATAAAAATAGCCTTAAAGAAAAACAGAAAATGTTTAGATTTGTTCATGTTGTAGCATATGAAAGCCTGGACATTACGGATAATCAACAGTGAATGGTATACTAAACATTTGTCATATTGCGTGTTTAAGATTGTAGTAACTTTAGACGGAAGAGAGACGGAGAGACGGAGAAAAGGCGGTGCAGTGCAGTGAATGTCAAGTCTGATGTGTGGAAAATGGTTTGCAAAGCAGATGTTAATGATTGGCATAAAGTAGTGATTGCATTTGGCTGTGCCAAAGGCCATAGTGTGAAGGAAGTAGCTGAATTTGCAGATTTATCAAAGACTATGGTCATACGGGTCTACCAACAGTAGTCAAAATTCCCAGCTTAGATAGGAAAACATGAAAATTTTAAATTCTAGAAATACTAACCAGTGAGTATATTCGTAAAATAAGCACTTACCATATGCAATGATGGATTTATTTGTTACTTATTTGTTGCTTTCTAATTACTGTACAATTTAACTTTAATTTCTAAAAAAAAAATATTGTGCTTTTAAATACTCACAGGGGCAGCAAAGTGGCCGTACGCGATGGGTTTGTTTCTGCAGCCAGTGAATAGATCAAAGGGTCCTCTCTTACTGACTCTGCGATTCAGGATCTGGTCAGTTGAGCTCTTTAAATAGTAAGTACCTGGACCCAAACCACTGTCTTGCTGTATACAAAGAACCAACAAATAAACACTGTGTTATACAGCACAGACTGGAGCACTGACAATACAGCCATTAAAAGTAAGGATAAAGCAGCCAAGCAGTGTTTATAGATTGACAGTAGGTTTGCCTTTATGGTACCAAATAAATAAATGAATAAATAAATAAATCAGTTTTACAGTCTCACTCAAATTTTAGTATAAAATTAAAATACATTTTTCTTAATTGCAGAACAATATATTTTACCTCCATCTAAATAAACATGTGCCAATTGCATCAATAAAAATTAGTGTAAGTTTCTATATTCCAGTATCCATAATTATGACAACACATCTTCACAAAAAATAAAAAACTGCAATAGAGTTATGTTTAGAAATTTTTCATGATGTTTTTTTACACCATGAATGAATTATTTATTTGTTTACAGTTGTGCTTGATTGAAAGTTCATGAACCCTTTAGAATGTTTTTGCATAAATATAACCTAAACATCGTCTGATTTTCACACAGATCCTAAAAGTAGATAAAGATGTAATTTAACGAGACAAAAATGTTATACTCGGCCATAGAAAACTGATCCAGTATTAGACATGAGTGTGTAGAAAAAGTATGTAAACCCATAGCATCCTATTTTTTTTCTTTTTGGTGTGGGTTGCCATTGCTCCAATGTAAAGGGAAAATGAGAACAGATGAGACCAGGTAATCCAGTCTCCTTCCACAGTTTAAAGATGTGTGTTAATTGATGTCTCTAAGGTGCCCCTTGTGTCTGAAAGTCATTATGAGTGTGTGAGTTTGTGTGTCCTTCAGTGGACCGACACCCTGTCTAGAGTTGTTGCTGCTTTGCATCCTGTGCTGCCGGCTTTCTCACGATCCTGATCAAAATTAACCGGAATAATCTATGTTCTGTGAATGAGAGGGGAAAATAAGTATTTGATACACTGGCGATTTTGCACGTTTTCCCACCTACAAAAAATAGAGAGGTCTATAATTTTGATCAAAGGTACACTTTAACTGTGAGAGACATAATCTAAAAAAAAATAACATTGTACAATTCTTAAATAATTCATAAGCATTTTATTGCATAAAATATGTGCTTGATACGACAGAAGAACAGAACTTAATATTTGGTACAGAAACCTTTGTTTGAAGTCATATGTTTCCTGTAGTTCTTGACCAAGTTTGCAAACACTGCATCAGAGAGTTTGGCCAGCTCCTCCTTACAGATCTTCTTCACATCTTTTAGGTTTTGAGGCTCTCACTGGACACTGAGTTTCAGCTCCTCTCAAAGATTTTCTTTTGGGTTCAGGTCTGGAGGCTGGTTAGGCAAGTCCAAGGCCTTGAAATGCTTCTTATGGAGCCACTCCTTAGTTGCCCTGGCAGTGTGTTTTGGGCCATTGTCATGCTGGAAGACCCTTTTAGTAGACAGGTGTCTTTTAGTTCAAACAGGTGCAATTAATACAGGTAATGAGTGCAGAATAGGAGGGCTTTTTAAAGGTAAAAAGTGCACTTAAACTAAATATTACAGACCTTTCTATTGTTTGTAGGTTTGAAAACTTGCAAAATCTTAAGTGTATCAAATACTTATTTTCCCCTGTGTGTGTGTGTGTGTGTGTGTGTGTGTATTATATATCTGTATTTCATAGTCGTTTGTATCACATAACTGTAGGGAAATATGAGAACAGAATTATTAAAATATTTACCGAAATGTTATGAGGAAACCGGTGCAGGTTGTTGTGGAGGTCCATTACAGATCTCTGCTCCCTTTTCTTTATTGCTGAAGAAGGGATTCCACGTTCACCGTAAGTGCCTGGACCTGGGGTTAAACTCTGGAATGCACATAGATCAATGCTAACTTGTATCTTCACAGGCATGTGTATGCATAAAAATCTGTGCACAAACTTATAGTACTTTCATTTGAACCCATTTTTCTCTCTCCCTTTTGTAGATAATCTTTTGAGCCCTCACAATCTCCGACACACACGTCTTTTGTTTCCAAACTTTTAAACATTGTAATTTACACAAAACTCCAACTTCTTATTGAACAATCCAACCCACTATGTACCCACAAACCGTCCCTTCTCTGCAGTTGTGTTAGATGTTTCAGCCACATCCTTTGTCCTTCTAGCATGCAGTCATCATTGATGGCATTAGAATGGATCATATTGATGAACCTTTTTACATTACAAGTGGCACACTCATTTAATATCTGCCCTGCTAGAGCAACGTTACTGTTGTTATTGTGAGGTGGAAACATCTAGAAGCATCTTCCACTTTTAGCTATGCTCGCTCCTAGAATGTCACAGACACAGACGCAGCACTCAGTATAGGGTTCCAAACTGATTCAGAAAGAAACCTATGCACAAGAAGTGTTCATTAGGAGCTGTTTTTTATTGTTAAGCAGCTGCACAGAAGCCACAGATCACAATGCACATGTGCTCTGGAGTGATGAATCATTCTTAATAATCTTCTATTCTGATAAATAAATGGATGGATGCCAGGACAATGCCACCCTTACATTTTTTACATTTATTAATTTAGCAGATGTTCTTGTCTAGAGGGACTTATAACTGATACAGGCATAGCTCCAGATTTCAACCATGGCAGACTGGCAGTGCTGGGTTTTAAACCCCACAACAGTACCTGTCCATTTGTTCCAACTGTAATGTATCGTGAATCTATATAATAATATGGGGCTAGTGTTTATGGTTTGGATGGGTTCCACTAGGCTCGATCAAAGACTCATGCATGTAGTTTCTTTTTAGAGAATTGTGCACATCCAGGTGTGTGGGACTATATTCATTAAATCACTTCCCCGTATCAGCATACAGTGCATTAATGACCATAGCAAAATTTAATAAAAAATAGATTGCATTCATTGGTGTGGAAGAATTTGAGAGGTCTTCATAGAGCATGGACCTCGACCTAATTAAACAATTTACCATCTTTTGGCAGAGCTGTGTACCTGGCAGTCCTTGAAACGCTCCTCTCTGGTCTCACAGATTCCTCTCACACTGCCAGGTTTCTTCTCCAGCTCTTCAGTGAAACTGGGAATACTGTAGGTACCAGGACCGACATTTGTTTTCTGAGCATGGCATAGGAAATACAAATAAGAGCTACAAATAAGAAAATGTTTACATTTGCTTTATCACAAATATGTGAGCATGATCAAGTCATGAACGCTCAATGTATATATGTAAGATTTTTATTAACCAGGAACTGCTTGCTTTCCCATGCATCCCTGTACAGTAAGTGTGGAATCTGAGTCAACCAGGCAACCTCTTGTTCTCTCTTCCAGCCTGGGCCCTTTGCACGCTCCTGTACCGCTAGAGCACTGAAGTCCCCTCTGTCGTTATTATGTGTTCCAGGGCCAAGGTTCCTCTCCTGCCAAACACACACACACACACACACACGCCTAAACCTAACCTAAAGGAAATATGCATAATCACAAACATATACAGGTGCTGACGATGCTTTGCTGTGAATGAATGTGATAGAGGTTTGCTGGTCTGTTGAAGGTAACTTAAGATAGACAAGGAAAGGTGTGAACCAAATAAATGTCTGACTAGGACAGAATAATATAGACATAACCATTTTAAATATAAGCACATCTTATATACAATCAAACAAATAGCTATTTCACACAAATTTTGAAAGAAGCACTGCATTTCATATGATAACTCAACCGTTGTAAGAAATAGTAAGGAAATATCCTAAAGTTTATATGGAAATCCGATAGGAATAAAGAGCAATGAAACCATTATATCATATTAAGATGGGTTGTTTGCTATGTTGCAGTGTATAGTAAGTATTAGGCGACAGAGCTTAAGTGTTTACCAGCTCACTTGTCTTTCTCTTGCAGTAGGAAATCTGAGTGTATGTTCCGACTCTCTTGTTTTTGGGATGGACCGCTGACACATCAAACCTAGCATTAAGACATTTTCAATAAAACAAAGATAAACACACACTAGTTCCAGTTTATTGGCCCTGTCTGTACACTGAATAATTAGTTATTAATTACACTACACAATACCGTAACAAACACTACTAGTTACAATTTGCCGTCATACAGTTACAACCTGTGTCCCATATATACTGCTCAAAAATTAGGGGATATTTCATAATGGGTTATTTCATTTTTAAGTATCCCCTAATTAATAATTGTGAGAAGTATATTATTAAACACAATGACATATTGACATTTTGACATATCCCCTAGTTTTTGTCTGTGAAGCCTCCACACCACTCATGTCAGGACGTTGGGACATTTTTTATACATCTCACCAAAGAAAATATTCATCCAACAGCATTCTCAAACTTTGACCAAAGGGACAATCAGTTCAATCTGTGCATTGTAAAACAGTAACTACAGAAACAAGTAATGTGTTCCAAGTGGTCAGTGTGTAAAATAAAGCGACTGATATGTATAAATCATAAATGTTTAAACACCAGAGCAAATCACAACAGCATCATTGTGTTACAGCTGTGCAGAGAAGCGGTTTGTCGCCTAAATAATATCTGTTCATTATTCATCTCCGATGGATTGATACAACTGATGGATGTAGAAGACGATAACTGATATATTTGTTTAGATTTTACATTTTTATGACAACACATCTTCATTAAAAATAAAAAACTGCAATAGAGTTATGTTTGGAATTTTTTTTTTTTTTTTTTACAGTGGTGCTTGATTGAAAGTTAATGAATCCTTTAGAATGTTTTATGGTTTTGCATAAATATAACCTAAACATCATCCAATTTTCACACAGATCCTAAAAGTAGATAAAGATGTAAGATGTAATTTAATGAGACAAAAATGTAATGTGACATTACGATCAGGTATAAGTGGGCATCCTATTTTCTTTAAATGGTGTGGGTTGCCATTGCTCCAATGTAAAGGGAAAATGAGAACAGATGAGACCAGGTAATCCAGTCTCCCTCCACAGTTTAAAGACTGTCTGAAAGTCATTATGAGTGTATGAGTTTGTGTCCTTCGGTGGACCGACACCTTGTCTAGGGTTGTTGCTGCTTTGCATCCTGTGCTGCCGGCTAACTGACATATTTGTTTAGATTTTAATTTTATTTAAACCTGTGTACTGTTTTTAAGTCAGTGTTATCCTTGGTGTTCTTGGTTGAAAACTAAACTAAATAAATAAAAGTAAAAAAACTAATAAAGTAACAACTTCATGATGATGAGGATACAAATCTGAAGCCTATGCAAGAAACATTAACTGCAAGGTAAACTTTACACCGGACAGAGTATTACAGCAAATACACTTTCTTGTACGGTAGTGTTAGACATGGTTAACAATAGCCCTGGTATGGATTAGATCTAATTAATTAACTGTCAGTTAAAGAAATACAACAACAACAATAATAATCATAATCATAATAGTAATAATAACAATAATAATAATAATAATAGACTTTCCTGGCTGACTGTGTTCCAAATGGGGCTCCTTTAAATATTTTCTCTGCCATTGTATTTGGTCTCAGACACTTGCAGGTTCTGCAGGATGCCTCAGTGTATTTGAGAAGGTTGTGCCTATGACAACATGACATAATGAAGAATTAATGTGTTACTCACTAGCAACCAGGGAATCAGGACCTCCTGCTGGGCTCCACTTCATTCTCTGATGGCTTTATATAAAACCTCTAACACTAATTAAATAATATTTGAATGAAAAATGTGCTCCAGCTGCAAGTTTTGTACATACAGACAACCGATAAATGTTTCAGTTTAGAAATATCATATTCTTGATGAATAAATGATAAGACACTCTTCCATATAATTTACAGTGACAGTGGAAAGGAAAAACTCCCTAAAATGGTAGGAAGAAACCTTGGGAGGACCAAGACTCAACAGAAGACCCGAAATCCATGGGTGGCCTAAATGTTAATTAAATAAATACCAAAAGTATATTACATTATAGGAAAATTAGGTCAATAAATAAATAGACTAATAATAAAATTAAAATTAGTAATAGGAAAAAATTAAAATAAACTAAATTCTAAAACAAAATAGATTATAAAATGAGTGCTTAGTGGGAGGTCCTTGGCGGCACATCGTCTCCTAATGTTCAACCGATGGAGGGAGTTCCTGCACTCTGGTGGGACCTGCCTCCGCTGTTGAAGACAATCAGAGCGAAGCCAAGCCGGAAGAACATCCAAGCGTGTGGTGCCGGAATCAGCACCAGAATTTTTTTCATAATTAGTATTTTGGACATGCATTCTAAATGCATATTTTAGATACATTGTTTGTCATTATCAGATAAGTGTTTCTATGCCTGCTGCCTTATTTCTCATTCCTGATTCTGGAAAAAAATGTGCTTGAGGTTGGAGGCCCAGAAAAAGACCAAACCACTATTAAGGGTAATTGAAGTATCTTAAATCTGTTTGTTAATCGTTTTTTATGTTTACCTCTTTTTCCTCTTTTTAGTTTGTATATTTTGATCAGCCAGTATAAGTTTCCCTATGTCTTATTGTAGTAGGCCAGTTTATTGCGTTAACCGGTACTGGGTCTGTTAGCTGGTTGTTGAGTAGTTATGGATTTTTTTTTTTTTTAAGAACATATTACTCAGCAAATTTGTTTGTTTGTATTTAACTGTATTTTTTTTTTTTTACATTTTTATGTTTTTGGTACAATAAAATCCACCTTTTAAAATTTACCATTTGCCTGTTTATTGACTGCTTGGTTCCTGACAGTGATACTTTAAAAAATGAATTTCCCCTACTCAGGGCCATAGTAACACATTACTGTATTTTCTTTATTGTAATTTTTCATACATTACAAAAGCTTTAGCATGTGTGTAAGTAACAGTTTAGGCTGTTTAGACTGTTTTCTTGTTCATTTTGGTCAAAATGTGTGCAGACATTTTACATTCACAATTATAGGCGAATGTTTGTTTTTGACATGCTTACATTTGTTCATTTTGCACACACTGTTCTACAAAGTGAGACAGGATACAGTCCTGAGGATAAACATCTTTGCTCATTGGTCCATTCATGGTTGGTTAGCACTGCAGGGACATGAACCATTGACTTTCTGATCATCACGGCACAGCATTTTGTGTACACACTATAAATTAAGATTTAAGGCGGCAACATTTCACAGGTTTCCAGCTGCAGCAACTGTTTCCATCTGTCCACTTCCTAAGATATCGCTAAGGGTATCGTTTGTGAGAGTTTATCTATTGAGTGTGAGATTTTAACAACAAAAGCATTTTCGAACCTCTTTACCCATCTTTACCTATAGGAAGAGAATCATTCCACAGTCATTAGTTATGGATTACGTTTATACAGTTAAGCAGATGTTCTTATCCAGAGGGACTTGCTCAAAGGCCCAAAAGTGTAAATTTAGAACAAATTTAGAACAGTCCAATTAGCAGTCTAGAACATGCTCAGAGGCCACTGTATGGTGATCTGTCCTGCAAGTGCTGGGACTGGAACTCTTAATGACTTTTCTGCCAAAAATGATTAACCCACAAGCATATATGCTATAGCTGCACCAGGAAGCAATGCTTTATTGAGCAGAAATACAAGGCAAAGCATGTTTACTGTATCATTAACTTTCTACAAAGCAGCACGGTGGCTGGGTGGGTAGCACCGCTGCCTCACAGCAAGCAGGTCCTGGGTTTCAATCCCAGGGTGGAGTGGCCTGAGTCCTTTCTGTGTGGAGTCTGCATGCCCTCCCCATGTCCGTGTGGGTTTGCTCCGGGTACTCCGGTTTCCTCCTACAGTCCAAAGACATGCGTGTTAAGATAATTGGTCTCTCTGGAGTGGCCCTTAGTGTGTG
>JAVSBV010155265.1:0-14973 GCA_033117975.1 Parotocinclus spilosoma
CATTACCCTGGATACCGTGGCTCTTGATACATCACAAAGACTTGCTGTCTTGGTCACAGATGCACCAGCAAGACGTTCACCAACAACTTGTCCTCTTTTGAACTCTGGTATGTCACCCATAATGTTGGGTGCGTTGCAAAATTTTAAGAAAACTGTGCTCTTACCCTGCTAATTGAACCTTCACACTCTGCTCTTAAATTAGATTAGATGTATTGTCGCCGAGAAAACAATGTTATAAGCAAAGTCAAAACAGTGAAATTTAGTAGGTTACTCTCTTCAGCAGCATATTACAAAGGAATAGAAACAATGAGAATAGCGCAAAGAAACTGAGATTTAAAAAATATATAGTATTATAAATTAGTAGTATAGTATATATAAATAAGTATTATAAATACAGGCTACAATGGATTAAAGTGACCAGTGATAAAGTGATGATGTGCAGTTATTAAGGGAAGGGGGGGGGGGGTCCTGTGACTGTATTCGTGTCAAATGTGTATTTATGTCTTAAAAACGAGTTTCGTCAAACATGTGATGCAATTATCTTAATTTAATTCGGCCACAAAAGTTGAATACACTTTTATACAACAATTGATTCTTACAATCTGATTGGTTCAGAAGACTTTAATGACATTTGTGTTAATGATTTAGGAGACAATGCACCTCCAATAACTTACTGCTGAGAACTAATTATCTTAAATCTATAAAAAAAAATTTAAATGTTATTACTAATTTAAATTGTATTATTTAATTAATTATACAATTACTACAAGTTAAATATTATTTCAATTAACATCTAGACCACCCAAGAATAATGGGTCCCTTTTTGAGTCTTGGTCCTTCCAAGGTTTCTTCCTTCTTTTTTCAGGGAGTTTTTCCTTGCCACTGTGGCCCTAGGCTTTGACTTTGACAACACCAGCTTTTCACACCAAACAGTATCACGCCGCTGACATGTTGCCAAATAATAGCTAATAAATAATAAAAGCTTTGGGCACACAAACACATTACATGTACAATAACGCAATATCCCTAATTATTAAAGAAATTATATAGTTTTATTCTTAATTCTTTTTATTTTTTGTCCTTTTTCCCCTTTCATTTTCAGTTTTTGAAGTTCAGGCTTTCTTGGATTTATTTTGTTTCTTTATTTTGCTGTAAAAAACAAAACTAGTGTCAGACCATCACAGCTGTGAGTATTTATGGCACTTTCCTTCAGCTTGTGCCTTCTACTGCTGGCTAATCCCATATTGGACTATATGTTTTAGGCATTCGTAACAAGCAGAAGTTTAGCTAATCCAAATTTGATTTGGATTTAAGGTGTAAAAAGGTTTAGCTTTCGCGCACTCGGTGCATCGCAGGTTTTCAAAAAATATGAATGTTTTCGCTGTTTCGAGGGTTTTTGCGGAACTTTTACATAAAAAATGTATAATAATATATTAAAAATATTAATTCTTACAATAAAGGAATGTTATAAATCATAAAATATACACATTTACAGTAAACAGCTGTTGTATCTACTCAATGCAGACGGAGCACGTGTGATAAGAGACTGATGTATGGTGTGTTAAGAATAGAGAACAAGATTCAAGATTCAAAGATGCAAAGATTTTATTGTCATATGCACAGTAGGAAACAAGTTTTCCTGTCCAATGAAATTCTTACTTTGCCGTCCACCCTGGATGTCAGAAGTATTAGGTAGAAAAAAGTCAAAAGTCAAATGTAATAAAAAAAAAGAAGAAATTAAATAGCGAAAGTAGTAAAATATAAAATATTAAATAAAATATACATCGTGCATTAGTGTGCTACATTGGCTATATTACAGAATGGATCAGTAAAGTATATTCGATTATTTGATTACTTTAGCGTGTTGCTTGATTATTCAACAGTTAAAAAACACTACAATAGCGAGACAAACAAGAGAAGAGCATCCCCCGCCTGAGTCGCTACTTGCCTACATGAAAAGTTTTTGTCTGCGGTGTTGTGTTCACTGTTTGTGAAAGTTTCATGATAGACTGAAATCATTTAAGCCCTACGATGCCACCCTAATGTTCTGCAAGTTCTATGGTAAATTGGTGTATAAATACTTAAATAAATATAGCACCCCTCCTTCACAGATTTTTGTTTATCGTGGGTGGTCCTGAAACAACAGTCATTCATGGCTAAAAACTTAAAGAAGCATAGATAACATTACTAACAAGCTAAATTTTGCTGCCCTAATAAACAACTAATATACTGAATTGGGCAGAAGTCTCAGGCCACCATCAGATTTGATGATTTAGTAATGGTATAATGACCATATATAATATATAACATATTGTTATATAACATAACGACTGGGCCCACACATTTAAAACAAGCATTCGTCATTCCATAGTACTCTTAATACACAATGCTTTTTCACTGATCTTTTAATCTTTGTGAAATTCAGGTCAGATTGGCATCCCAATAAAACTCCCATGTGTTGCCACTGCTCAAGTGCAAGGAGAGGTCACACTAAATACTTGCCACTGTAGCCTATAGAAGCTTGCTTTGACCTGTTTTATGCAGTGCACACATTTCTTGTATTTCCTGTATTCTATTAAATAGGCTGAGAAATAGTTACAGTGCCCTCCATAATTATTGGCACCCCTCGTTAAGATATGTTAAAAGCCTTAAAATAACTGAAAAGTTTTTATTGCAGATTTGCACCATTATTGGCACGCCTAACAGTTCTTAGGAAATAAATGTAAGTGAAGTACTTCTGTCACTTCTACAGTAGTTTAATTGATCAGAGTATGTAGGAACATTTAATTAGTAATTCACAACTTCCTGTTTGCCTGGGGTATAAATATGACGTGACACAGAGGCAATTTCTCTTGAACATGGGAAAGGCAAAGGAACATACCATTTAAGTAAGGCAGATGTGTGTTGACCTTCATAAGTCAGGCAATGGCTACAAGATAATAGCCACTCGCCTACACCTGTCCATATCTACTGTCAGAGGAATTATTAAGAAGTTTAAAACAACTGTAACAGTGGTAAACAAGCTTATTTTGCCACCCCGCACAGTGAGGAGGATGATAAGAGAAATCAAAAGTTATCCAAAGCCCACTGTTACATAATTGCAACAAGCTGTTTGGGAGGCATGCACAGAAAAAAAAAAAACTTTTCTCACTATCAATCATAAACGCAAACATTTGGAGTTTGCTAAGCAGTACTGGAACTACAACTGCGACCATGTGCTTTGGTCAGATGAAACAAAGATAGAGATTTTTGGAAACAAATGCTCTAAGTGGGTCTGGTGTAACACAAGAGCTGAGTATGCAGAAAAGCACCTCAGTTAGGGTGCATGGCATCATGAATGCTTTAAAGTACCAGGACATTTTAAAACAAAATCTGTTGGCTTCTGCCCGAAAGCTGAAGATGGGCCGTCACTGGGTCTTTTAGCAAGATAATGACCCTAAACATATGGCCAAATCTACACAGAAATGGTTTACCCCACACAGAATCAAGCTGCTCCCATGGTCATCTCAGTCCCCAGACCTCAACCCCATTGAAAACCTGTGGGGTGAGCTGAAGAGGAGAGTGAAGATGGAGAGGACCCAGGTCGTTGGATGATTTAGCGAGATGGTGGAACATCCCTCTTTCTGTATTGTCCCATCTTGTGAAACATTATAAGTGAAGATTAGGTGCTATTTTGTTGGCAAAAGGGGGTTGTACAAAGTATTAACATCAGGGGTGCTAATAATTGTGGCACACATGATTTGATGTTAAACAATTATTTCTATTTAATTATGTGGGATTTTATTCCTACTGAATAAATTCATTTGAGCTAAAGGTTGGATTTTACTATTTTTTCCATCATGGTCTTATATCTTTTAGAAAAAAAACTCTCTTCTAATTTATTAGAAGCTAAATAACACATCTTAACCAGGGGTGCCAGTAAGTATGGAGGGCACTGTATTAACAGTGTGATAATTTGTATTTGGGTAGATTTAAAATGTTGTTTAAGTAAATGTTGAATTAAAACAAAGAAGCTTTTTTTAATTTCATTTTGTAAGCCAGCCTATACTGGTCTATCAGTCCACCAGAGGGCTAGGTAGGAGTCTACATTGCACTGCATAACCATAACTATCTAATTACAAGATCATGAATAGAGAGTAAGTCACTCTAGCTGGCTAATAATGTTGGGTGCAGCAGTTCAAAAGAAAATTGTAAGTACATATTAGTCATCACAATTCCAAAATACCCCAAAATGACTAATGGGTTGGACTGTGTAACCAGGAGGCAATAACAAAGTTTGAGCATATGCTACATTTAATTTCTAGTCTGGCAAAATATTTAACACTTATTTATTTAAAGGAATTTACTTAAAATGATACATTCTGCTGTTTCATATTTGTGTTTGTTTCTGGATATTATGCTGCCTGGATAGCCTGCTGGAACTTGTTCCCAACTAAGGTGTAGATAATCAAATTGAAAAAAAAAGGTGTTAAGACCTTTGTAGGTTGATGTAGGCATCGTTGATGATTCTCCTCTGTAAACAGGATGTCAAACTGTCCACTCTCAACAGTCTCAAGATGTGATGTGGCAAAAAACACATAATAAACAGTCACAATATTAAACAGTGAGTCTGTGGGCTTGTACTCAGCTTGGCCTGGAGGCAGACAGACTCTTGTCAAGTGTAGCTTTAATGTGTGTACAGAATTAACACACTATTACCAGGGTGAACAAATAACCCAGCACTCTCAGCAGCAAGCTATATCATCACACCATACCCGAGTCATGGCAAAGTCTAAACAGACTGTGGTGTTGCTCTCATTCTCAATCTTTTGACCAGCCTGAAGTTGGTGCACCACTATATAGTGAAAGACTCTTAGACAGGCGAGGACGAGGATACAACCATACAGGTTTATGTAGAAGCAGAAACACAGGGATCGACACATGAAGTTACCCAGGGTCCAATTAAAGCTGGTGTAGAAGTGAACCACAAAAGGTAAATTGAGAGTGTAAAGCAGGCCTGTCGCCTCCAGATTTAACATAATGTTGTTTGCTCTCCTCTAACATTTCAACTTAACAACCACAATGAAGGCCATGACATTACTAGTAAATACAACTACGAAGATGATGCCACACATAACTGGAAGATAATAATCAAGTTTGTAAAGTTTCCAGAGCTTCACTGATACCAAATGGACTTAAAAAATCACAATAAACAAAGATATAACTTTAGAAAAAATATATATTAGTGCAGAACCAAATAAGTCTTGCACAGAATGAAATAAAATACAACTGTGAATAAACTAAAAATATTCAATTTTCAGTTTTATTTTATATGTATACAAACAATATGTTGCAAATGAAAGTCACATTTTTTTTCTGTTTTTACTCTTCCTTACTATGGGTGCCAATCACTGACTGCTTTTTATTCCGAATGTGTATTTGACTTTATGTTGGTCAAACTAACACACTTTCAAAATTTCAGCTATAATGTATGGTTTAATTTAATTCCTTAATTCTAGTTCCCAAACCAAAGACAGACAGACCAACAGATAGACAGTCACACAAATGTACACAAAATGTCTTACTATCTTTGTGGGAAATTTCCACTGACATAATATTATTGTGGTTAATTAATGCGATACTTACATCTAACCTTAGTCACACACACACACACACACACACACACACACACCAAGACAGGGAGATAACAGATATGGGAAGCCAAGGAGAATGTCCCTGATGTCACTGAATGTAGGTAGAGTGATTCTGATATGCTGGAATGAGGTATGAGTTTTCCTATAAAAGCAACAGAAATAGGGCATAGACTGCTTTAATATTCACTATTCAACTATTTCCAAGAACAAGGTACATTTACAAACCCAAATGAGAAAGGTTGGGATAAAATATAGACATTAAAAAAACAACTAAAATAATGACGTGTCTTCAAATAATTGATGTCAGAAGGTGATTGCAAACATGACTTGACGCAATGGCTTGTTCAAACATATTGGAAACAACATATTTTTCCCTTAAAATGATACATTCTCTCAGTTTAAACTTTTGATCTGTGATTTGTGTTCTATTCTGAATAAAATATTAGATGTTGGCACCTCCACATCATTGCATTCAGTGTTGATTCACAATTTGTTTAGTGTCCCAACTTTTTTGGAATCCGGTTTGTATTATTTCCCCATTCTTATTATACGCCGTGAGATTCCGTCTATCACGCATCCTTGGGTCATACCACATTTCGTAACAGAAGTCATGTCATAAAGAAGCATTTGATTGTATTTCATTAAATAAGATAATCAGAAAAGCAAATGTAAATTCAAAGAAAGTTCTTAAATTATGCAAATGAAATACAAACTTGCATTATCGTGATTGAGTAGCAAGTGACATATTCATGGTAGTGAATAGAAGAATGTCAAACTGGACAAGAGTGCCATACTGACTGCTCAAAAGGGTCACCCAAGACAAAACAAAAACACTGACAGTGATGTGGCATGGACAGGATGAGATTGTCCAGCAGTTCTTGTGGAATCCTCCTGGTATTCATTTTGAAATATCACCTAATTTTTGTGAGGAGTGTATTTTCTTATTTTTGTAACAGCGTATCCAGTGTACAGGACAGATCAATAAAACTGTGTTTATTGTAATATGCAAGTTTTAAATGTTCGATTGTATGACCAGATAGAGACACTTCACAAAATTATCCTGAACTTGTTTGTGGAGGCCTTTAAACTACAAAAAAAGAATATCAGTGATTATATATTGTTTACAACAAAGGTCACATTATGAAATATTTGATAGGTATTACACTCAGGAGATATATTTGTTTCCTACCAAAATTGTGAGATGACTTTACAAGTAACAAACATATAACACAGAGCAGTTTTTTTTATGGCAACTTTCTGTCAGGGGACATTGTGTTTTCAGACAGAGGTTTTGACATACAGGAAGGTGTTGGCATGGTGTGTGCAGGGGTAAAATTGCTTGTGTTTAGCAAAGGCAGCTGCCAGCTAGCTGCAAGAGATAAAACGATATAGAAATAAAGCACAACTAAGAATTAATGTCATCACAAATGTTTGCCAGAAGCACATATTAACTTGAACCATACATCCATGTGAAGTTGAAAAAGCCAGATTTTAGGAAATATTGTTATTGTCTTGTGTTTGCTGACAAACAAATGTCCAACTATAATCTATTCTATCCCAAATAGAAAATCTATTCTGCTCCCAAAAAGTAAGGGATACCTTAAAATAAAATGTACCCTATTTTTTGTGAGCAGTGTATATAATGTTCCTGGTATAAAAATGTATTTATATAATTTTATGTTTTTAGTCTGTATTTTCTCTGCCTGTTTGAATTAACTGTAAAATGAAACATTAACATTGACACAGCTACAGTAATAATCCAATTATGTTTGATTTCTTACGTAAAGGATCTAAATAGTCATTACACAATCATCTCCACCAACAGTTTAAGTATAGATACAGCTAAAGCTTTGGCCTCATCTCCTCCTGGTATATATTACATAATAAAGTATGTCAATTTACATATTAATATAAATGTGAAGGGCTCTGGCAAAAGCAGGTTTTTCTCGCCAGGGCGGTTGAAGTCTTTTATCCCCACAATACTCTTCAAACTCACCCGAAGACAGCTTAACACCTGCCCCAGCAAGATGATTCTGATTTATTAAAGTACAAAGTCTAGACTAAAAGGTTGTTTTTAAACTCTGCACACAGAGGAAGGTTTGGTGCAGGGAAGGGACTAAAGTTCTGTTGTGGAGGGGAAAGAGTGGACATGTTCCTCTTTTGCAGGGTAACCCCTGAGTTATAGAGATCACTTGGAGTTGAAGTCGTTTAAAGTGCTGTAAACAGAGGCATCTGCTACATCCTGCTCCCTCCTAGTTTTGATAGGTGAAAGTGACAGCTTTTGTTTAAAGGCAATGTTGGGTATTCAAACACAAGAAGCACTATATTTATATCTCAGCAATAATGTAATGCTCTGCTGGACTCTTGGGGATGGAACTAACTCACCCATATATTGGGGTTTTCACATATTTCTACATTAGAGGAACATGTGTGATAAGACTTACAATGGATACAATCTTACAATATACAGTTCAAGTAATTGTGGGTTATGAACCTTGTTTAAGAGTATAACAGTGGAAGCCTGGCAATGCTGGGCGTTCTTGAGCATTCCTCAACTTTCCCAATCTTTTGTTTCCCCTGTCCCAACTTTTTTAAATTATATATTTGTCTTTGTAGTGTATTTAATTGAATGTATGGTAGGTTGAAAAGGATTTGCAAATTTTATTTTATTTATTTATGTTTTACACCACATCCTAACTTCATTGGAATTGGGGTTGTAAATAAACAGAACCAAATTAAATTAGATATTACACATTTATTTATTTAGAAAAATAATTCAATAATACATATATGTAGGTGGCAAAAGTATGGGATTACCTCTAGGATATGCTATTAGATTGAATTCCATTAATTAGTTTAAATAATTAATTAAATGTCATCTTAATTAAATGTCATCTGTCTAATTCCGATCATTGTTTGTTGAGGCAATGCTGAGGTTCTGATCTGGTTCTCCTCACACTAATAATGTATTTAAAGTCTAAAAGAAACTGGGCTCACCCACGGAGGATACAACTGCCCGGGACTCCAGCAAGACTGCACCACTGTACATTTATTTTGTGGCTGAATGGGAACAAAATAGAGCTTTTTGGTTTAACTGAAACACAATATGTCTAGAGAAGGACAATCACTGCATGCCGCATAAAAACCTTATCCTATTGGAGTAACATAATCGTGAATTACAACGTTTGGGTCTGTTTTGCTACATCTGGGACGACAGTTTGTCATCATTGATGGAACAATAAATTCTGAACTATAACAGGAAATTATAAAGGAAATCATCAGGATATCTGTCCATTAATTGTACCTTAAGATAATACATTGAGGCAGCAAGACCTCTTAATTAAATATAACAGGTTCAGCATGTATTCATGTATTCATGAACTGCATATGTTATCATGTTATTGTGCAGGCAATGTTATTGTCTCAGGTAATCACATTTGTGTGATTAGTTTGGAAGATACTTAATTACTTAATTAATTAATTCCTTCATTGTATTATATGCTTAATCTTAGTCAGGGTTATGAGAAAGCCGGCTTAATTGAATTCCATTAATTCAGTTAATAGTTTAAATAATTAATCGTTGTTTGTTGTTTGATCGTTGTTTCTGAGCTGGTTCTCCTCACACTAATTATGTTAAGTCTAAAAGAGACTGGGTTCACCCACGGAGGATACAACTGCCCGGGACTCCTGCAAGACTGCACTACTGTGAATTTATTTTGTGACTGAATGGGAGTATTTTGAATGAGAGATTTTTCGTTTAACTGACAAAGCAATATGTCTAAAAAAGACAATCACTGCATGCAGCATAAGAACCTTATCCTATTGGAGTAACATGATTGTGAATTATAACGTTTAGGCCTGTTTTGCTACATCTGGGAAATGGGGGAGGAGAGACAAGACAGGATTACGTAACTGAAGAATAAAACCCACCTCCGATGAGTACAGTATGTGAGCACGAAAAAAAACTCCTTAGCACATATGCACATATAATGCCATTTGATGAAAGACTAGCCACAGGGAAGGGGGAAAGGGATTTAGGAGAAAAAAAAACAGCAACAACGAGCGGCCAGCCAGTATATAGCAGCTTATATGGGCAGTGCTCACACAGACCAGTCACAATGTGACTGGGGGAGAAACAGAAAATGGAAGCAGTGTTCATAGGTTGGGAGCGAGGAGGAGCCAAAGAGTTGCTTGCCTGAAAGCACCAGTCCATGGCCATAGCACAGTGGAAAAACTTCCAAACAGGCCACATCATTTTCCTCAATACAGCTGTGAACAAATAAGTGAGTATAATACTTTTTTAATACTTTTTTAAATTGTTCAATTAATTTATCTTCATCTACTTTGGGTAGCAGGCTAGACCCTGCAGATACACTTACAATATTACTTTAAAGGGTAGAAATACTATGCAGGTTGGACAAAAAATGTTGGCTTAAATGAAACGGCTGAGTGTCACAGATAATCCAGCAGACCAGGCTTTAGAATCCAAGTGCAGGTTTAATTGGAATACCAGAAAAATGAACATACAAAAACAAAGGGAAAATTCACCAAACAGAAAAATAACCAGGCTAAGACTGAATCAAACACCAAACAGGATATACATACAAGACCTAGCAAAGAGGCACACAACAGCTTGTCCTTATATAGCCTAAGACCAAGACAAAATGGCCACCACTTGCAGAACCAAACATTAAAACTCAGGTGAGAGTGACCTCTGGTGGCGTGGAGGAGAGTCCCCAGGCCCATATGTGACAGAATCCCCCCCCTGACGGGCGGCTCCAGACGCCAAAACACTCCGGCGCCGAGGCCGACCTCTGGGTCTGGGAGCAGGACGATCTGGGTTTGCCAGGTGGAAATCCATGATTAAAGAAGGATCCAAGATGTCCTCAGCTGAAACCCAGGAGCGCTCCTCAGGACCATACCCCTCCCAGTCCACCAGATAGAACATCTGCCGGCCACGGCGCCTGGAATCCAGGAGTGTCCTAACACTGTAAGCGGGGGAGCCCCCCACATCTAGAGGCGGAGGCGGCGGAGGAGGAGGATCTGCCACACGCCCAGGGACCTGGGAGGAAGAGAAAACAGGTTTCAACAGGGACACATGAAAAGTGGGTGAAATGCGATATGAGGCTGGCAAGTCTAGACGATATGATACAGGGCATATTTGCCGTAACACCTTAAATGGACCAATAAAACGAGGACTTAACTTCTTGGACGGAAGCTTGAGTCTGAGGTCCCGTGTGGAAAGCCACACCATCTGGCCAGGAGACAGAGTGGGAGCAGTCCTTCTGTGTTTATCAGCGTAGAACTTCTGTCGGCGTACTGCCCTCTGGAGGCGTACATGAGCCTCTTCCCAGGTTTGGGCACTTTTCTGCATCCAATCATTAACAGCAGGTACGTTACTCGGTTCCCCCGTCCATGGAAAGAAAGGTGGCTGGAAACCTAGAACGCACTGGAAAGGGGTTAAACCAGTAGAGGAACTCCTTAAGGAGTTTTGAGCATATTCAGCCCATGGCAAGAAACGGCTCCACTCGTTTTGTGACCTACTGCAATATGAGCGCAGGAACCTACCAATTTCTTGGTTAAGGCGTTCAACTTGTCCATTAGTTTGTGGGTGATACCCTGAGGTCAGACTAACGTTAATGTTAAGACATGAGCAGAATGCCTTCCAGACATGAGACGTGAATTGCGTGCCTCGGTCAGAGACAATGTCTTCAGGCAAACCATAATAACGAAATACATGCTGAAAAAGAGCTTCCGCAGTTTGCCAGGCAGTAGGTAATTTGGTCATTGGAACAAGACGACATGCTTTAGAAAACCGATCAATAATAACCAATATGGTAGTGAAACCCTGGGAAACTGGCAGATCAGTAATAAAATCCATACCTAAATGGGACCAAGGTCGGTTAGGGATAGGCAAAGGTTCTAGATGGCCAGCAGGAAGTTGTCTAGGAGATTTGGATTGAGCACAAATAGAACAGTCTTTGACAAAAGTCATGACATCGCGCAGCCAAGATGGCCACCAAAATTTATTGCTGACCAGAATTTTCATACGCTGAATGCCAGGGTGTCCAGAGCTAGGGGTAGTGTGGATCCAGTGTAACAGATGATTGCGCACACTGGAAGGGACATACGTCTTGTCAGCTGGACAGGTGCTTGGACTGGGGTCGGTCTCCTGTGCCTGTTGTATCTCCTCCATTATGTCCCACTGTACAGGAGCAATGACAACTGCTGATGGCAGAATGTTCTCATTCTTTGGAACAGGTTCTGGGCCATGGATTCGAGAGAGAGCATCAGCCTTAATGTTCTTAGAGCCTGGCCTGTAAGTTACGGTAAAGTCAAAGCGCGTAAAAAACAAAGCCCATCTGGCCTGACGTGAATTGAGTCGCTTGGCTGTTCTCAGGTATTCGAGATTACGATGATCAGTCAACACTAGGAAGGGATGTTGAGCACCCTCCAACCAGTGCCGCCATTCCTCAAATGCAGCTTTCATAGACAACAATTCTCTGTTCCCTACATCATAGTTCCTCTCTGCCTTGGTGAGTTTCCGAGAGAAGAATGCACATGGATGTAATTTAGATGGCTTACCAGAGCGTTGGGACAACACAGCACCGATTCCTGTTTCTGAAGCATCCACTTCGACCACAAATGGGAGTGACGGATCAGGGTGCCGAAGGACTGGGGCAGAGACAAAACGTTCCTTGAGTGCTGTAAAGGCAGCAGATGCTTCATCAGTCCAATTCATCATTTTCTGTTGTCCTTTCAGCAAGGAGGTGAGGGGGGCTGCAATAGAACTGAAACCGCGAATGAAGCGTCTATAGAAATTTGCAAAACCCAAAAAACGCTGTAAATCCTTGACAGTTTTTGGCTGAGGCCAGTTAAGGACAGCATCGACCTTTGTGTTATCCATACTCACACCATTGGCCTCAATGATATACCCAAGGAAAGAAATTTGTTTCTTGTGAAACTCACATTTTTCCGCCTTGACAAACAGGCTATGTTGCAGGAGCCTTTGTAGAACCTGTTTAACATGACTGATGTGCTCAGACAAGGTGGCAGAGTAGATCAAGATGTCATCTATGTACACAATGACCCATCTATCAATCATGTCCTTTAAGACCTCATTTACAAAAGCCTGAAAAACAGAGGGGGCGCCAGAGAGGCCATATGGCATAACTAAATACTCATAGTGACCTCTAGTGGTGATGAAAGCCGTTTTCCATTCGTCCCCTTTGCGTATACGGATTAAATTGTAGGCACTGCGCAAATCTAATTTGGTGAAAATTTTGGCAGAACGTAATTGCTCAAGGGCTGCAGGAACCAAAGGAAGAGGATAACGGTACTTCACAGTTATAGCATTGAGGCCCCTATAATCGATGCAAGGCCTCAATCCTCCATCTTTTTTTTCCACAAAAAAGAATCCTGCAGCTGCTGGAGATGTGGACGGCCTGATGTAGCCCAACTCAAGTGCCTCCTCAATGTAACTTTCAAGGGCCTCTGTCTCCGGCATTGATAGGGGATATATCCTGCTTTTAGGAGGGCAGGTATCCGGTAACAGTTCTATGGCACAGTCCCACGGTCTATGTGGGGGTAACTGAGAGGCCTTGATTTTGCTAAATACCTCTGCCAGTTCATCGTATTCGGGGGGAATGGAGACTGTTGAGTCATTCTGAGGGCTTTCAACTCTTGTGGACAAACAGGGAAGAGACAGGCAATTAGCTAAACAATAGTCACTCCATTTTACAATGTCACCAGTTTTCCAGGATATAAGGGGGTCATGTTTTGAAAGCCAGGGATAGCCTAATATAATGGGATGATCAGGGGAGTCTATAGCTAAAAAGGATAGTGTTTCTTCATGGAACAGGCCAACCTTGAGCTTCAGGTTTGTTGTAGCCCTCGTGACTGAACCGTTCCCCAGTGGACGTCCATCCAGAGCCTTGATGCGCAATGGAGTGTGACAGGTGTTCAGAGGAATGTGAAGCTCTTGAGCCAGTCCAATGTCCATGAAGTTCCCAGCTGCTCCCGAGTCCACTAATGCTGGAAGAGAAAAAACTTCTGAACGCCACCACACACTGACACCTAATAGCAATTGTCTGTTCACAATCAGGAAAGGGATTGTTTCACTCACCTCTGACGTCCCAGCTTGGCTGGGACGTACAGGACAGGAAGAGCGCATATGGCCTGCTTGACCACAGTAGAGACAAAGCCGATCTCGCAGTCTTCGCTGCCTTTCCTCCGTTGAAAGGTGAGCCCTTCCTATTTGCATGGGCTCAGGATCTGAAACAGAAGGTACCGGAAGTGGACAGACCATGTGACTGCTCCGGAGTCGTCTTCTTTCACACAGAAGACTGTCCAAGGAAATAGATGTCTGAATAAACTGGTCCAATGAGAGGGCATTTCCACGACACACCAACTCCGCTTGAAGATCTTGGCGCAATCCCCTGCGGTACATGGTTAACAAGGCCGGCTCACTCCAGCCACTACCAGCGGCTAGTGTCCTGAATTCAAGAGCATATTCAGCTGCAGACTTAGATCCCTGCTTTAAATCACAAATTAGTGAGCCAACATCACGTCCAGCAGCTGGATGATCAAAAACAGACTTGAAAAGGTCATAAAAGCGTGTTTCTGAACGCAATACTTCACTATTGGTAGTCCACAATGCAGTAGCCCAATCCTTAGCCCTTCCAGTCAATAACGAAAGCACAAAATGTATTTTGTCTACCTCAGACCGAAACTGGGCTGGGTGATGGTTAATGTAAAGAGCACATTGCATAAGAAAGCCTTTGCATTGGTTAGGAGATCCATCATACCTTTCAGGAACAGCAATGAAAACAGCAGAGGCTCCATATTCAGCAACAGGAAGGTTAGATGTAGATGAAGGTTGACCTTGGTCATTACTGGCTGAAGCATCGAGTTGTTCTGCTGAAGGAGAAGGTTGCAAAGCCGCTTGAACTAGCTGTACAAGCTCATCCAGTCTTTGTTCTTGGCGGGCTAGCCGGTCCTCTAAACCTGCTGGATCCATATCAGGCTAGGTCTTTTGTCACAGATAATCCAGCAGACCAGGCTTTAGAATCCAAGTGCAGGTTTAATTGGAATACCAGAAAAATGAACATACAAAAACAAAGGGAAAATTCACCAAACAGAAAAATAACCAGGCTAAGACTGAATCAAACACCAAACAGGATATACATACAAGACCTAGCAAAGAGGCACACAACAGCTTGTCCTTATATAGCCTAAGACCAAGACAAAATGGCCACCACTTGCAGAACCAAACATTAAAACTCAGGTGAGAGTGACCTCTGGTGGCGTGGAGGAGAGTCCCCAGGCCCATATGTGACAG
>JAVSBV010155275.1:0-14973 GCA_033117975.1 Parotocinclus spilosoma
TCTAAATTGGCATTGGCTTGTGTATATATATATATATATATATATATATATATATATATATATATGTGACTGGTGTTGAGATAACCTTGTGTATGGATCTAACCTTGTGTGTGTCGTTTACATGGCCGCTGATGCCGATAGCGACGTTAAAGAAGCCAAATAAATAAATACTAAAATCAGTCCAATGGTGGCCTAAAGCTAAGACACACTTGTTACCCAATACATGTGTTCTCTCTCATTTGTGCCCCGTGTTCTATATGGCAACCTTCCTAATCTTTGTACAAATCACACTGGGATAATGACAAATCTATAATCTATGGGTTGTTCATTTTAATAACAAACCTTCGCCCCAATACAGAAAAAAGCCTCTACTCCTGCTTTCTCATTTGCTCTGCATCTCATCTGCAGTCTCAAAAATGAGTGAGAGACAATGTGACACGAGCGCAACATCCCACAGTCCAAATTCTTCAAGCACCTGCAGGTATGTAGTTTCATCCAAAAATATTTCTCAGCATCATTGAGAACCACTGAGAATAATTGGATAGAAGACTGCCTAAGTATAGGTCTACTGGGTAAGGGGATAGTGTCCATGCTCTTCCCTAGCTCATATGAAAACAGTGGGAGGAGGAACTAAAAGGAAATGCCATAAATATCCTGGCAGTCTGCAGACAACTGGTGAAGGCTTCATCCATGCATCAGACATGGCATAGCACCGTTTAAACCAGAAATAAATTGGCAAGATTATACCCAGGATTAGAACCATCTTGCCTTAAGTGTAAATGAAATTCAGGCTCCCTTGCCATTTGTTCTGGTCGTATCTGAAATTGGGAGATTTCTGGACTGGGTTTTTTAATACCTTTTCTTCTGCGTGGAGCGTAGAAATAAATCCTAAACCCTTAACAGCATTATTTGTCCCATAGGATTTACAATTGACAAAAATCCAAGCAGGAGTTATTGCTTTCTCTACTTTACAGGCTAGAAGGCTAAATAAAAAAAAATAATACCACCATCTCATAAAGGCTGGGTTAGGGAGGTTATGGACCATCTTAAAGAGGAACATCTGATTTAGATCTTGCTTTTATATGAATTTCCAACTGTAAACATTATTTAACCTCTGTCTATTGTTTTATACAATCTATGAGATTTGGTTATTTGAGCAATTTCCCTTATACAGGCCAATTATTTTAAAGTTTCAATCAGTGTTTTATTGTTTCAGTTTGAAGTCTTGTTAGATTTTCCATTTACTCACCTGTGGTCAGTTTGACTACGGTGGGATTTGCACCCTGGATCTTCACTGGTCAGTATCTCGTCCATTTTTCAGAGCAACATGGGCTTGCTCAGAATGGCAGAGCCTGGATTTGAACCCTGGATCTTCAGCTCCATAGGTCACTTCCTTCATTGCTAAACCACAACATCCATTAAGCCAATGTTTGCACAATGGCATGTACAAACTGAATGCCCCGGACCCAGCGATCACTTCCTAAGTACATGACAAATTTGGATTATCTCGTTCCGTGATCCATGTGGACTCACAGGAACAATGGTGGTGTTAAGACAATTGCTGTGACTTATTGTGCCACACTCCCTATGCATCGGTGTCACCCAACCTTAGTCCCTTCTCAACCGTTGTTGGTAAGACCTCTTCAGTGCTGACTGGAATAAGCCCCCCATATTTCAGATATGCTCTGATACAGTTGTCTGGCTACGACTTTTGGCCCTTGAGGACACATTTTGTACACCTGCATAATTGTATAGTACAAAGCGGATTCCAAAAAAGTTGAGACACTAAACAAATTGTGAATTAAAACTGAATGCAATGATGTGGAGATGGCAAGTGTCAATATTTTATTCGTAACAGAACATTTGAGTAAATGTAAAATTTTTAAGGAAAAATTGTGCTTCAAAATTTCAGTGTCAACAAATCCCAAAAAGGTTGGAATAAGTAGCAATAAGAGGCTGGAAAAGGGAAATTGAGCATATAACGAACAGCTGGAAGCCAGTTAAGTTAGAGGTCTGTATTAGACATGAATGGGAAAGGATTCCTATTTCTAAACTTGTGAAACTGGTCTCCTCTGTCCCCAGAAGTCTGTTGAGTGTTATAAGAAGAAGGGGGGACGCCACACAGTGGTAAAAATGGCCTTGTCCCAACTTTTTTGGGGTTTGTTGACGCCATTAAATTTGTAAACAACATTTTTTTCCCTTAAAATGATACATTCTCTCAGTTTAAACTTTTGATCTGTGATTTGTGTTCTATTCTGAAAAAAATATTAGATGTTGGCCCCTCCACATCATTGCATTAAGTTTTTATTCACAACTTTTTTTAAATCCATTTGCATTTCTATAAACTTTGTAATTAGGTAATTTGGTTTAATTCTTACGTTTTGTGCATTCAGAATCTCTACTGCATACCTTGGCTGTAACAAGTGGATGGTTTAGTTAATGTTGCCTTTTTATCAGCTCCAGACCATTCTCCTCTGACGTCTGGCATCAACAAAGTATTTTTACACGCACAACTGTCGCTCACTGGAAATTTTGTCTTTTTTCAATTATTTTCTGTAAACACTTCAGTTGTGTGTTAAACTCACAGCCCATCAAAGACCAACAACCGCACCATTTTTAAAACGCACTGGTATCACCCATCATTCCCCATCCTCAGGCAGATGTTAAGTCAAATCAAGTCAAATTTATTTACATAGCGCTTTTTACAATGGAGCGTTGTCTTAAAGAAGCTATACAATGTTGCATTATCATAAAAGGCCAATCCCAAATTGGGTGACAGTGGAAAGGAAAAACTCCCTGAAAGTAGAAGGAAGAAACCTTGGGAGGAGTAAGACTCATAAAGGGACCCATCCTCCATGGGTGGCCTAGATGTTAATTAAGTAAATATTTTAAAATATATTCAAGTAATTGCAAAATTAAGTAAATAATACATTTTTTAATTAATAGTAATAATAATAATAATATTTAAGTTAGTAAGTTAGATGCATCGTGTCTGGCAATCTTTTCATTACCCAAATTACTTTAGCTAATACTTACACACTCGCATGGGAGAATCTGGATTTGCTTTGTCAAATAATTACTCTCCTCCAAGATGTTCATTCTTACTTTAACCCTTATTACCAGGTTCATCAGTGCTCAAATTTGCACCTTCTTTTAAAGAAATGCGAATGCAATATTCATTTAGTAGCACTTGTGTGAGACAGGATTTTGACCTAAGCGCACTAGTCCTTTTACCTAGTGTTCATCGGGTCAGTACCTAGTGAATGCCATTGCTTCCTATTTCCTATGTAGGGCGCTCTATTTGGAGATTTACTGACAGTGAAATAATACAACTGGTTAACAAGACAGTCTGCCAATTGTGTCACTGATTGTTCACACCCTCGGGAACATCCTATACACATTATAGATGCCGGATTGGCCGCTTCAGCTATTTGCTCTGGATATGTCAACACATCCACCATATTGGTTCAGGCAAGTCTGGGCAGTTAAAAAGCACAAGAATGGAAGATTTGCTGAGTTTTGTGGAAACAGGCACAATAACCCGCGTGTCGGAAACAATTCAGAAACAATTCTCCTGCATTCTCTCCACTCCAACATAAATTTAAAAAATCACTGGAACTGAGATTCCAACTCAATTCCTTTCAACAAGCAGATATTTAATTAATATTGAAAAGGCAGTTCCTAAATAAATCAGTACATTATCAAAACGGAAAGTCTTTCAAAAGTCACCATATTTTTTTAAATACACCTTTAAAACCTTTAGAACTTTTCCTCATCAATATGTTTATGAAAGCAGTATCGTGTTATTCCACTGCATCTCAACTTGTCAAGCATCATTTTAAATATACAGGATTCACATCGTCCTAATGCTGACCCAATTATTAAATAATCATCTCACAATTCATTGAAATTATTATAATTACGTAGGACTGCAATCATTTTCCACAGTTGGTTTCATTGTTTGCCATGCCATATATACATTTAGGTTATGTACAAGGCAGGAAAGGTATAGACTTTTAGTTTGGCGGAGAGACAAGCAGCAGCATAAAACTCACCAGCTCCCAGTGGGGGTCTGACTCCCCTTTGAGTTAACAGCTATGCAGTCATTAGAAAGTTGAAAAAAAAAAGCACTAAGGAGAAAAATGGTAATAAGGGGAACAAGAGGAAACATGCATGTGAATCCCAAAGAGGACCTTTCAGTTATAACCATGACATCATTTTGACTGTGAAGGGCAATAGCTAGTTTCAGAACTATGAAGCTGGGCAGTTGTCTATAGGACTAAGTGAGTTGGGCCCAACTGGCAGATCCAACTCGTAAGCAAGATCAAGAAATAAATGTTTGTGGGTCGTTTGTTTCCCCATTTTTAAAAGTTCATCACCCATGCTCTTCACACACCACAGAGTCCTAAAATGGGATGTACAGAGCCACAGACATCCAGCATATTTTGCATCATGGATACAAGGGTGATGGTACACAATACACCAGATTCTGTAAGCACACGACTGAACCTCAGCCAGTGCCTTCTAGGGATCTCTTAAGAGATATAACCTAGGGTAAAGCTTGGCCAGCATTCTTGCCTGAATGAAGAGGGATACTTCAACATCCTGTCTGTGTTAAGTCCGGGCTAAAAAGTGTAGTGTGGGGGCCATGTCAGCCGCAGCTGCCACAACTCTTAAGTACCAGGATCCCTTTCTCCATAGACACTTTACAGTAAACAAGGTAGATTTGTAGATTTCTGTAACAAGCACAATGTGAATTGGGTGTACATGGTTGCGGCAAATAAGTCTATTAACTTAACTAGTTAAGCAACTGAAATCCTAGTCTATCATATCTTTACAGTTCATTAAAGTAGTGCCATTAATGGACTCTTTACACAACTACTTTTGGCATTCTCCGTTTCTTGCATTTCTGGTTTTCCCACTACACTCACAATAGCCGTCTTTATCACAAAATGTTTGAAAGAGCACGACGAACGACAGTAATTGGATAACAAGCTGGAGAAAGGCTTCAAATTGTAGGCCTCTACATAGCAACATCTACGGTGGAAAGGAAATACTTATGTTTGCTTCCGAAGTGCAAGTGCATGTACCACATACAGTGGTGTGAAAAAATGTTTGCCCCCTTCCTCATTTCCTGTTTTTTTGTTGTTTTTTTTTGCATGTTTGGCACACTTACATGTTTCGGAACATCAAACCAATTTAAATAGTAGTCAAAGACAACACAAGCAAACACAAAATGCAATTTGTAAATTAAAGTGTTTATTATTAAGGGAGAAAAAAAATCCAAACCTACATGGCCCTGTGTGAAAAAGTGATTGCGCCCTAAACCTAATAACTGATTGAGCCATCCTTAGCAGCCACAACTGCAACTAAGCGTTTGCGATAACTTGTAATTAATCTTTTACAGAGTTCTGGAGGAATTTTGGCCCACTCATGTTTGCAGAATTGTTCTAATTCAGTTACATTAGAAGTTTTTTTTGTTTTTTTTAGCATGAACAGCATTTTTAAGGTCATACCACAGCATCTCAATAGGATTCAGGTCAGAACTTTGACTAGGCCACTCCAAAGTCTTTATTTTGGTTTTTTTTGGACTTGCTGGTGTGTTTTGGATCATTGTCGTGCTGCAGAGCCCAAGTTGGTTTAGCTTGAGGTCACGAACAGATGGAAGTGAGACAAACATGCAAAAAAAAAAAAAGGAAATGAGGAAGGGGGCAAACACTTTTTCACACCACTGTATATTCATTTTTATTATATCTGCACTAATGCCGATGCACTTTATAGTTGTATAATTACAGACTGTAATCTATTTTTCTACATACTTTTAGTCCCCCTTACTGTTCTCTCTAATGGACAGGACCCCCACAGATCAGGTATTATACTACTCACAAAAATAAAGTGATATTCACAAAATAAATATAAAGAGGATCCTACAAGAACTGTCCTGCCCATGCCACATCACAGTGTGTTTTGGCAGTATTGGGTGACCGTACACCCTACTAAACAGTCAACGTGTTGCACTCTCGTCCAGTTTAACATGCTTCTGTTTACCCCCATAAATATGTCACTGAGTTTGTTTCTTATTTGCATAATAAAAATACTTAATTATAATTATTTTCTAATTATTTTGTTTGTTTAATGAAATAACATCCACCCAAACAGCATTTGGGTGGTGGATCATTCTCAGTATTGCAGTGATACTGATGTGGTGGTAGTATCTTAGTGTGTTTTGCTGGCAAAAGTTGATGCAACAGTGCTGCTGGAGTTTTTAAACATTGTGTCTTTAAGATATAAACAGATAACATAGGAAATGTAGGAATTAAGTGTGGCCTTTCTTGGCTGCTACTTTTCCAAAAAGATTAGATCTTACTGTAGAAGGATGAAGCTGCCCGATGCTGCTATTGCTGAGGTGTAAGCGGATATCACACTACATACTTGTATGTCAATGTTGCACATTTCTTTTATAATACTTGATACAAATTACCTGTAATTATTGGCTGTATTCTAATGAGGCTGAGAAATAATTAGATATAGCAATTATGGGGTGGGATTAATTAACCGTACAGTCGCAGCCAACTCTTGGTCACTTCATGGATCATCGATCTCCACACATTTCTGTCCTTCATCAATGTGATCCATGACGTATTTCGGCAGGATAGTAAAGTAGTTTGCCATTGCTTTCTCCACCCCTCCACCTTTTATCCGGGCTTGGGACCCGGATAAAAACAATAACTCTGTGGCTCGACATTTTTGGTGAATAAACTATTTTCACCCGACAGGGTCACTGCAGTGATAAGAAAGAGGCACATTACAAATAATACATGATCTTTGCTGGTCCTATGGGGGTCCTGATCATTAAAGAACAAAGGAGTAAAGAGGACTAACAAAGTATGTAGAGATACAGATGGACTACAGTATGTAATTGTAGAACTTTAGACCATGAGTGTAGAAATAAATGTGTACCCGGATAAAGTGATTGATGAGGCAATTTTGTAATTAGCAGCATTGTTCAGTGTGAAACTTGACAGGCACCGGACACTCCACAAATCATTCATCTTCACAATCTTCATCTGAGCTGTTCTCTCTTAACAAGCATTCAAATGACGAGATCAAGGGATAGCGGTGAATTGGAGGTCAGCAAAAAGGCATTCTTGCGATGGTTATGACATCATGAAGATGAGATTTCCTTCCCGGTCTTCGTGCCTGCTCATGCGGCCTTCCTCTTGCTGATGTCAGAGCTCAGGCTGCATGTCCCAATCATGCCAAAGACCCCCTAGAGGGAAAGACCTCGCCAACCTCTGAGAGACCAGAATAGAAAAGCACTCGCTCCTGGAACTACTCCCAACAGTCTTGAGACATTAAAAAACTATGAGGGAAGGAAAACAATCTCTTTTATCCTGTGCTGCTGCCAGCTTCCTGGACAGGTTAGCGGTGGGCCACAGTCAGGGGCCTTTGAATGAACTTCCCTGTTTAACAGCAGAGAGGTGACGCTGGGGAACTGTGTTTTTCTCACTGGCACGCAGAGGTAAATATGAGCGAAAGGTTATCAACGTGCTACCGAATTCATCAAGTCACTGCTCTGTAGGCAAAAAATACAGGAACCTTGAAGGGCTAGGGTTGAGAACACACAACTTTTACCATGAGACACTGTCACAAAGCAGCTTTATAAAAAGCTTAATCTATATCTCAAATGAGCAGCCAAAGGTGACAGTGGCATGGAAAATATACTGCTCACAAAAATTGTTTGCAGTGCAGTGTAGTTCCTGACTTAAGAAGGACAGTTATACTTTAATGTGTAACTCACTGTTCTTCGGTTGAGACCATAATTTATTTATTTGCTTTATTTGACGTCATTTACAGCATCAATAGCTATTCACTGACAGACGAGGCTACATCGATTAAAAAAAAAATATATATATATATGCTAAGTAGTATACTATGTACTATGAACTATAACTACACATTGTGTTGTAGATCGTTTCAAAAAACTTGTTTGCAATTTTTTTTCCAATGAACAAAGTTTGTAAGCAACAGTAGTTCTTGTTTGTACGTTGGCTATACGTGTAAATCGCACAATAATTGTTCCAGCATCAATGGCTACTTAATGACAGACATACAGTAAGGTAACCTCTATACACAAGGACTAGACATTTTAGCCTAATTAATAGTGCAACCTTATGCATGTCTTTTGACTGTGAAAAGAAACCGGAGCACCCGGAGTAAACCCACACAGACACATGGAGGACATTCAGACTCCATACAGATGAGATGTGGCCAGAATTGAACTGGGGAGGTTGGAGCTTTGAGCTGACCCAGAAATGTGTGTTATTGAATAATGTCCTTAACAAATAAATGGTGGACTTTATTATTTGTGTCTCATTTGTATAACTGGCTTAAGATCACTTAAAACGTGTGTTCTGATGTCCATGTGGATCTTTCTTTTTTTCTGCACCAACATATGCTTATGCACACACATTTAATAGAAACTCACTTTCAGAGTACACAATGTCTCATTGACTCCTGTGAGTCGGTTTACTCATTTCCACCAAGTGTCTGGTGTCTTGATTTGCCCTTCACAGAACTGGCACTGAAAAAGAGCTACAAATGACCTTGCTGACCTGTGTGCAAAAGATTGGTTTTTCTCCTGCTGACAGATTTCCATGTCCTCATTTCCACTCGCGAGACATTCCGTACCTCCTACACTGTAAATCAGCATTAAGCTTCTGTAATGCTGTAATCAGAAATTGCTGAAATAGTGGCACCACCATCCTGAAACCATCTAACCAAGACAGCAGCAAATGGACGTACTGTCAGGTCTTGTCAAAATTGTAAAACTTGCTTGTGAAACCTGACTATTGGCAGCCTGTTCTGTTAAGGTCAGGTCACGGAAAACCTCTTCACACTGTGGTAGCCCTTGAGTTTAATAGCCATGTAATTCATCACACTTGATGTGTCATAATACTTACATGTTTGTTTTTTTTAGCCGTAGTGATCCGATTTAACTTCCTTGTTTGTAAAGCTTTGTGTGTGAAAAGGTGTGATAAACGATTATTAATATTAGAGGTGTGCAATATGTATTGTCTATAATAATGAAATCGTTGTAATATTGTTTTAACAATATGCAAGCAACATGTAATGTGTCACTCACTGAAATAATGTCAAAAACACACCGAGTTCACATATTCGTTGCATTACGTAGACAGGAGCAACCCCAGGAGACAAAATACAGACACAACCTGCCTAGCTGCCTACCTTCCTGGATTTGGCTTGGCTTTGAAAAGACGGATGATGCTCAAAAGACGGCAACTACAAAATAAGTCTGTTGTCATTAAAGACAGCTCGACAACTAACTTATTTTACCTGCAAACTCACCATTGTGAAGGATATGAAGATTGATGAGAGTCAGCTGTCCATGATGGGCTTAAACCAGCCATGGTAGCAGCAAAAAAAATCATTCAGCAAAATAAGTGCCTTATGACTAGAAAAGCAACAAATAAAAATACTATAAAGCTGTCACCTGTTATATTGTGAAAGACATGGTGTCAATTTGTGATGTTAAGAGAGATGGGTTCAAACCAGGGGCACGACAACTAGTCATTAAAAAACGACTTGAGTAGCCATGTTTTCCATGGCTTAAGCAAAAAGGAACTCAGGCATTTCTTAAATAGTTTGGTTCTTATTTAAAATGCATAGTCGATAGATAAGACGTGAAGTGTTCGAAATAAAAAACAGCTTTTAAACTTTTAAAGACGACATAAAATAAATGTGCAAAATAATACAGCACTGCGGTACTTCATTTAAGCTGGAAACCAGGGGAAGTTCTAGTCGACCAGTCTATGAAATCCCTAGTTCAAACAACTTTTAAATATCACAGACGCAAGACAGCCAAAGTATCATCTAATTCTAGTTATTGACAAAATCTCAGAACATACCCAAATATAATTTTCTTCAACATTGCACACCCCTAGTTGATATTATTAAGATGAAATGTTTCGACAACAGTTATTCTAAAAAGTGATTATAACAGTTGAAAAGGCCTGACCCAGCCCTTCTATGGTAGAGCATTGAGGGATGACTCCTCTGTGCGTGAGACTGATGTTGCCTGCGGCTTTGTTTATGTTTCTGCAATCTGTCAGTGAAAGACTGCGCTCGAAGATAGCGCTCCCCTCCCACCCGCCAGCCTCCCGTGAGGGAGGTGCATGCTAGTGCTTTGGCAGGTGTTTCAAAGCCCTCTGCATCTTACCTGCCATCATGCCGTGAGAATGTCGGCTTGCCAGGCGCTCAGCGAGTTGCAGGTAAAGTACAAGAATGGGGAAGCCCTTGGCCAGCCTTTGTTAGCCTTCCTCTCAGTTTGTCCATTTACGTAATCACGCCATGGAAAGTATCATTCTTAGAAATCAAGGTCGGACACGCCTCAGTAGCAGAAAAAAGGAGAGCCGTGGCTGTTTTACGTCATCTCTTGGGCAACATGTTGTCATGAGAGATAATGTAATAGAAGAGCTGATTGTTAGATGTTTAGATTACAATGAACACAAAGCAGGTAAATAAATAACTTCTTAACTTGTATGAACAAATGACAGATTCACAATGCATGACTCATTCAGGAAATATGTATTGTTGTCCCCTGGCAAACCTATCTAGTTTTTTGTAATTATTTTATTTTTCATCATATCATCTTCCAGTGGTTGTTGATCCACCTTTAGAACTAGAAAATGCTGTGAGTCAGAAGCTCCCTCAGCATTCACACCAATCAAACACATACTTCACCAACATGTGTGTGGCATTGCCTTCAGGTTTTCTGATCGAAACCCTAACCTGAGGGACTCGCCCATTCACAGTGACTGTGCACCCAGTGCTGGTTCAGTACTTTGCTGCAAATGTTTATATAAAACTGATTTGGGGTGTTTATCAGATGGCTCTAATCTGATGACCCGATGCCAGGTTAAATGCTTTATTCAGTGGAGTGGAACAGATTCTCACGAACCTCCGCAGACAGATTATCCTCTCCTTTTTGTTGATTTATCTTGTGTTTGATCACACATTTGTCTCCGTCAAAACCCACGGAAACACGGGATCAGTACTGTAACTGTGTTTAAAGGTACAAAGCTTTTCTTCATTAAAAAAGGCAAACAAAGTAACAAAACAGAAAAATGACAGAATCTGGATAATGTAAGTGATTACGGTCTGATCATATTCAGTTCAAATGGAATTCCTCGCAAGCAGAAAAGATATCAGTACTAAACTGTCAATCTTATATCAAGGCAAACTGTGATTATTATTATTATTATTATTATTATTATTATTATTATTATGTATATTTTGATGCTACATCTTTTTTTCTAATGTGGGTCGAGAATATGTATAGGCCGGGTCATTATATCATTGCTAAACTAACAAATCAAATGGTGGCCTAATACTTTTGCGCATTACTGTATATAAATAATAGCTGTATCTATGAACTATTCTTAAATATATTAAATTAAGTACAATTTAAATCTGAGATTTTACACATACAAACAACAACAAAAAAACCACCAAATTTTTCACATTCTATTTCAAAATGATCAAAATTCTATTTTTATTTTAAAACATATGTTAACTTTCTTTTGCTGATTTTGTTCATGCCTACAGTTGAAAATTCAGACATAAATTTAGCCAGCCTGGATGCACATCTCTGTGCTTTTTGATTACTACTATTCACTATTGATCTTTAGCATGGGAAGAAAAGTCCGAGACATTCCAGAATCAACAAATGTAGAAAAATAATCTTTGCACTATTTAATTAGACTAAACAGGAAAACTTCAGACAAGAAGGAGAAAAAGTGGCTTAATTTACACGTTTGCAGGATATGGAGGTTGGTCAGAGAATCGTTCTGTAACACAGTAAAGGCTAACCCTGCCACTCTGTGATGAACTGGTGTCCTGTACAGATCAAGTTTTTGCCTGCACTCTGTGTTCTTTAGGGAGCACTGACCAGAATGGAAGTAAACTGACCTGAGAAAGCAGGGTTAAAATGAGAAAAAAAGATACCCAGTGAGATGTTTTCACTAACAATGTACTGTATAAACCCTGTTACTTTCATTTTACCATTAATTTTCCAAATTATTGATCAATCAATGTATATATTAATGTACAGCTCTGTGCTTTCTGTCCTTAGTATGGGAATCTGAAAAATGCCTGTGGCCCTAAATTCTCACCTGTTCTTAGGTATGTCATATCTACTCACCCAAAGGGATCTGCTAAAAAATATGCTCTGGAATTCATCGGCCAGCATGTTTTACCACTAGTGGTTTGAATAGTGAATTAGGATATAAAAATGCTAAATAAAACATCATATAATATATAAAATAAAAGGCAGCATGGTGGCTCGGTGGGTAGCACCGCTGCCTCACAGCAAGAAAGTTCCGGGTTCACTGCCAGGGTGGAGCGGCCTGGGTCCTTTCTGTGTGGAGTCTGCATGTCCTCCCTGTGTCTGTGTGGGCTTACTCCAGGTATTCCGGTTTCCTCGCACAGACCAAAGACAGCCATGCTAGGTTAATTGGTGTCTCTAAAGTGGACTGTGTGCATAGCTGTGTGTGTGGATTGGCATCCCGTCTAGGGTTCTTCCTACCCTTGCGCCCAGAGTTGCCAGGTGGGCACTGGCAGGCCCGTGACCCCGTGTGGATTAAGCGGAAGATAATGGATGAATGAATATAAAATAAATAATATAAACATATTATATAAATAATAATATTATTAAGAAATAATAATATACTAATTATAGTAGTATGACCTAGGCTTTTGTTTAATTCCCTTAAATGTTGAAGTCTTGTGGGTAAATGTGCAGACACGTTTTTACAGAAAGAAGTGTCAGTGCTGTTCCATTTAATGGTAATTCATTTAAACAACTGTCACGTTTTCTCAGTTTAAGTTATGTTTAATGTGAGTCCATATATTCGATATAGTGTTCAAATCTGGACTCTGACCAGGCCAAAACATGAGTCCGGTATAATTATTTTCAAGCCTCTTATTGGTGGTCTTCCGTGTGAACAAAATCAATTGATGTAATTTAGGAAAATTAGGAAGGAACATGATCAACTTTCCCACTGTGTGAAACTGTTCTGCAACATTTTCACAGGTACCAGCAGCTGAAAAGGCTCCTCGTGCCATGACATCCATAGCTCCATGCTTAATGATAGAAGAGATGCGTTCAATTTTGTATTTCTCACAAAACCTTCAATGACAAATCTCTGGACCATTAAAATGTAACTCAAGCATGATTCATCAGTTTATAAAACACTTGTGAACCCCTCTGAATGACTTTCCATAATTATATATCATTATATTGAATGTATCTAAACCTGCATTAGGCAACCTTCTGGCTATTGTTCTTCTCCAAACAGTCTGTTTTATAAGAAATTTAATTCTGCTGAGGGTAGCATAGTGGCTCCTGCAAGAAGGTCCATGGTTCAATCCCAGAGTGGCCTGGGTCCTTTCTGTGTGGAGTCCACATGTCCTCCCCGTGTCTGTGTGGGTAATCCAGTTTCCTCCCACACTCCAAAGACATGCGTTAGGTTAATTGGTGTCTCTAAAAAGTGGCCCTTAGTGACTGCATGCAAGACTGTGTGTGTGTGTGTGTGTGCGCTACGATGAATTGGTGTACTGTCTAGGGTTGTTCCATGCCATAGCGCCCAGAGTTGCTGGGTGATCACTGGCTGGCCCACATGTGGATTAAGCATAAGATAGTGAATGAATGAACAAATTCTGCTGAAAGTTCCAAATATTTTTTCCCTGTCTTTCTGGAAGCATGACCTGTTGTTTCATTGTGTTTATTCTATTCTTTTAACATCGGCTACTGAAATAAGGATTAGATGAGCCTCTATGGTCTTGTATATTTCAGAACAGCTGCAGTTGACCTTTATGTAGACCAACTTTGTGGTTACTTGCAGCTACCACTGCAAGGTATTTCACTTTTTTCTGCAGCAGATTTTCTTACTTGTTTATATTGAGACTGCAAATTGTAGATCTCTACCTGTAGATATCTATCACACCTGGTTCTGTTTAAGAGCTTATTTTCCAGGTTTGTGACAGGCTGCAACAAGTGTGACAGATTACCAACTAACGACTAACCTTTAAGGAGAAGAAAAACAAGACAAAAGATATTTTGGAAGATTTAGATCACCCGGACATGTGTTAGTTTGAGTTTTATATCAAATGTTCAAATCTTTTTATGATTTTATCTTTGTGTACAAAACTGCATTCACAACAGCAACGAGCAAACAGATCTGAGAACTGCATTTTCTAAGTTCTACAGATAACACCAATGATTTGTTCTTAGAACAAATTTCTTAGAACTTTTAAGGTTTTTCAATGCTTATCGCTGCCAAGAGTGCAGATTATAGCAGTGTATCATAGTAGTGTGTCTGCAGTTGGTATCTAGGTATACAATTACCTAGACCATGTCAGTCTCCAAGTACACCATGTCTATGGGTTCTTAAAGTACAGTCCTGTCCATAAGACTTAGTACAACAATCCATTGACCATACTTATTTTGCAGAATCTTTATTAGAATACAGCCAGAAAATACAAAAAAAATATTGTATGAACACAAGTATTTAGTGGGTCATCCCCTTACCCTTGAGGACATGGCATATTCATGCCAAGTAGACCCTTCTACAGTCTGGAGTTATTTGCATAGGAATGGTCTATTTTTGTATTGTATCAGCCAAGGAACCACTTTTTCAGAAGGGAAACAGGATGAAAAGATAAAGATATGCCAGCAGGCATTACAACTATTACTAAAACAACCAATTGAATGATGGCCTAATACTTTTGCACAGTACTTTAGGAGGCCAAGTATTGTTACTATAGAATGATGAATAGAATAATGATGTAAATGATGTAAATCATGCTAACCCTAACTGACTGGCGCCAACCGACTCCAGAAAGCTAAGTCCCTTTAATGACTCTATTATCTACTGCATTAACACTGTGTCT
>JAVSBV010155314.1:0-14969 GCA_033117975.1 Parotocinclus spilosoma
CTCCCCCCCCTCTGCCCCCCCCCCCCCCCCAATCCTCTTACATGCTCTCTTGCAGTGCATTATTCCAACCTGGGAATGTCGAATCTTACCAATGGGTTCATGAAATGGTTTAGAAACTGATGGAATCCTTCACAAATGAGTGAGCAGTCTATTTTGAGATCAGACTCAGACACAGAACTTTCAGTGTGAATGTAGCTTGATCATATGAGCATGCATGTGCTTGCGCACTGATGAAGTGAGACTGATGTGCTGCATCAATTTGCACCATGCACATTCTGTAATGGACTTGTAGCCTTCAATTTCAGCTGTTATCTGGATGTGTAGTAATTACTTGGGGATCCAGAGATATCTGCCTGTGCTTAATAAGAACTTTGCTGGCTCATTGGGATTGTCATTGGTTGCCACAGCGCTGACCCTGTTAGGTAAGGTATTTAAGCAGCAGTTGGAGGTCAGTGCTTGGGATCTGACTGGTGAAGCACACAATTGGGTGTGTTCACATCCACATTCCTTCACTTCACAGTGTGCGTTTTGCACGGGTGTGCAGATAGTACGTTTGCTTGGCTGTTGATGCATGCAGACAAAAAAATCTGTTTAAATTAATTTAATTTATTTACCCCTGCATGCCTTGCACTTGTTTTGTAGGTTGCTTCAGGCTTGTTCTTTTGCAGACCTTTACATATTGCCTAGCGTGTGTAGGAGTATGAAAAGTATGCCGGTGTACATGTGGGTATATCATCACAATCGTATTTAACCCATATGTCAAAGAAGCACTTGTTGTTCCCCGGGTTGCTTTTCTTCAGTGTAAAGTCAGTCTGGTGCTCAAATCTTATTTCCACTTCCCTCTCATATTGAGCTCATAACCTGCCACTCTCATGCTGTGTAATCTCTGTTCCTCCTCTGTCAGTGCCTGTCTAATCTGAAATTCCTACCTTGCGTTGGCCTGTAACTTTATCTAGGCTCAGTCTTCCATATTGTCTTGGGAGATTCAAGGGGCTGAGAAGTTCTCACACCATGAAGTCAAGGAAAATCTGAGCATACGCAAATCTCTCAGGAATGTAGCGGTACCCACGCCAGTGCTTACATGTTCCTTGCAAAGGCCTATGTCCCATCTGCTGTGCCTTTGACTCCTTCAAACCCACAATCTAATCCATCTCAGCCTTTTTCAGTGTCTGACTGTCTCTTTTGTTCTTGGGTCTTTTGTGTCAATAACTGTTCTAAAAGAGTCATTGATAGTAGGACTTGTCTTCATTGTGCATGGCTGGTGAAATGTAGCAGGCATTTAGTGTAGCTCACACTTTGGTATGTGTTTGAGAACCCCATTATCCAAAGGTAAGTGCTAACACCAAGCGCTGTATCAGTGCTGGATTGTGAGACCTGACTAGTGTAGAATAGCAATGTCATTGTCTTGTCATAATCAATATTCACAGTTGGGATTCCTTATAAATGTTTTACTGAACGATGTGTGATGGTTTTGTGCTCGTGTGTCTCTTAGGTCTACTTGACGGGCTTTGCCTACAGCCTACTCTAGACGAAGGGTGTTTGAGCCTGCATGGGTATTTTCATTATTGCTATATTATGCGCGTATTTAATCAGCACCCCCAACTGTGCCTAATCTAACAACTCTGTCTCCATTATGGTTATGAAACCCTTTAATGTTTTGTAGTGTTCTGGAACAGTCCTTATTGAAAACAACTGTTATGTGTTTCAAAGAGTAGGTCTTCCTTATCCACATGTATTTAGCAATCAGAATCAAAGGCCAATCAATTTTTATGCTATCATTTCAAGGCAACAGTGTAGCGAAGTTTAAACCAGAAAAAATGACTGTAAAACAAGAATAGTTTAAGAATAGTTAGACTGTCAATCTAAGCTTTTTTGTATTATGGTCATTCTTGGTGTGTTTAAAGGAGTTCATAGGAACTCCTAGTCTGTCCACTTCACCAGTTATTCCTGCCATATAAAAATATCAACATGCTTGGTTAGGTTTAATGATGATGGATACTATTTGTAACCTTGCTGTCCCCAGTTTTTTACGCAGTATTATGCAAAGATCTTAATCCAGCATTAGATTGGTTGTTTTAGCAATTGTGTAATGGCCATATATAACATATTGTCAAAGGTTAGACCCATTATTAAATAAATAAATACATTTTTAGACCCGAAATGTCAAATTTGGATTTGTCACCCTATATTACTACTTTTTCCAGTTTTCTTAATTTCAATCTGTGTGAGCTTTAGCATATCTGAGTCTTTTAATCCTGTTTCACTCCCAAAAAGTGGTTTCTTGGCTGCCCCCTTCCAAAAAGACCATTCCTGATCAAGCTTTTTTAGACTGTCGAAGAGTCGACTTCCTGATGAAGCTGCCAGATGCTGCTATTGCTCAAGTGTTTAGTATTGCTCACAAATGTCCTGTATTTTTTGGTATCCTAATAAAGATACAGAGATATAATGATATGCTCATTGTACCATAACTAAAACAATGGCATATATTTATTATTATTATTATTATTATTATTATTATTATTATTATTATTATTAGTGTCTAATTCTGGGTAACAACTGATACTCAGATGTCTAGCACATTTATATAAATGCATGTGTGTGTGGAAAATATTGCTGTTAAAGTAAAGGTAAAAGAGGGTTAGCCATTCTGCGAAACATTGTTTGACCAGTCTTTTTCTGAAGACATTATCCCTTCTAATGCTTTCTGGTTGATGGAACAAGTCCTTTACATGAGACTTGGTTCCCAACTTTCTCCTGCTTGCTTCCCAAATTTTGGGTTTCTATAAGTCATGTCCAGATACGGGCTGCTTCTTCCATGTTTTTAGCCTGTTAAGTGGAAACATGCGTGTATGCCTAGAGCGAGAATACTTGGGAACTGTGGAACAGACGTGGCCTGGGCTGTCGGTATGCACGTACCCAGTTTCCACCAGTGTTCAAAAGGCAGTGTTTTTCTGGCTGCTTGTGTAGCAGTGGCTGGTTCTGGATGGGGGGGAGGGGTCAGCTCAGCAGTGTGTTTGTCTGTGCCGGTGTCTGTGGGGATGGGCAATTTTATGTGCCATAGGTTGTTATCCAATCAAATACCTCTCTTGCTGGGAGAATCAAAAAGTTTTAGGAACATTCTTTACTAATTAAGCTCTTAATGGCCATGCTATGTGTTTTGTTTGAAGCAATTATTGTCAATGAAAAAACAAAACATCTTACCATGCCTGCACACCAAGGCATGGTTTTCTCCAAACTGTCTTCTGTGGGGGACGTGTCCATGCCTCTCATGGATTTTGCCCTTTGACCTCTTAAATCCCCCACCCTTGCTCTGAATAGGTTAATTCACTTCAGGAGTCTGAAATGTAGGCCAAGACTGTACCAATCTAGTAGAGTGTGGTGGCAATGATAGGAGTGGATTTTTATGGAGATGAGATTAGATCAGAGAGGACACATGATCACTGAGGGCCAGTGTTGAGCCATCACACAACATGCTTTTGTTTAGCTAAGCAGTGCTTCTTTCTATCAGCAATCAGTGATCCCCTATTTGTTATGTCTGATAAGTATTTTGTATATCGCTCATCATCGCGGCTGTTTGTTATTTCCTCAGCGCTCATATATTAATTATTTTACAGATATCTGATACTGCAGGAGTGATTGAGTTTGATGAGTTTGTTGTCTTCATGCACATTTGATGGTAACAGGAAAGTGTTCTAAACTCAGAATGAGATTTCTGATTTTGAGGCGTCAGGATTGATGTCTTTGTAATTTATAGTCATCATAGAAATTAACTTGCTTAGATGGTACAACACCTAAATTAAGAGAGGTAATCAAAGTTGAAACACAGCTATGTACAAGGATTGAAGGAAAAAATAACAGATTCATTTTAAATGTTACTTTTTTGGTATACATATTAGTGGAATTTGCTCACCTAAATTGCTAACCTAGCTGTCTGTGGTTTAGGAAGTACAAACAAGTTTGGATTCATTGATTAAAACCTTGATTGTAATTGCTGATGTGTGATGAGGTGACAAAAGAATCACTTACTGTTACTGTCTACCGACTACTTTCTCACCCTGCCCTTGGAATCTTGTGTATCTTGTTGCTTATTTAATTTATTCTGTGTGCACCAGGTTCCCTCCTACCCTCTGTAGATAACTGTTGGACAGGTTTTATTACCTTGCTGCTACAGCCTTGTTTAAAACCTTCTCCCTCCTCCTCCTCCATCTGTTGGTCTGTCTTCTCCCTTTGCGAACTGGATGAACTGGTTTGACTAGCTCCAGTCAAGTAGAAGTCAAGTCTAATCCTTTTAGCGCCTGGCAAAACTCCCCTAGACTAGCACAATACGGGTGAAAATCATGAATAGGGGTTTGCACAGGTATTTGAAGGCATGGTGAACTATTCAAGTTGCCTGCATTTGGGCACTGAAGTCACTATGAGGATGGTTACTTGGCAAATGCCTGTGGTAACTATGACATAAAAAAGAAAACCCATTTGTGACAAGGATTTTATGTATATTCATTTAATATACCGGTATATTGTTTTGTGTATAGAATTCCACATTGTGGAATTTTTGCAAAAACTGCCAAAAAGCACTGTTGAGGTTCTTTTGTGGGTAGTGGTCACTGCTTGGCTTGTTGTCCACAGCCCCGGTTTCTCTGAATTTGGCTATGAGGTATGAAACAGTGCTGTGTGATATTGATTTTGTTTCTTTGGGTGTTGGTTGTTGAAGTCTCCGGCTATAATACAAAAGCTGTGTTCCCTGGACACCTAAATCGTCAATTCCACCTTTAGTTACCTGTACCACAAAATGAACCACAAAAGCTTTTAAATTTGTGTGTTGATAATTTTCAAACCACAAGCGACAATGCAAATCTAATAGCAATTGATTAGGTAGGATTTAGGTAGGAAGTGCCGTTTGAACACCCTTTATGGTATTCTGTATTTTTATAGAATTCTCCCCGTGTCTGGGTGGATGTCTTCTGGTAACGGGGTTACCTCCCACATTCCGCAGCCATGAGTTAAGTCACTTGGTGTTTCGGCAGTGCCTGCCTTACTGTGTATGCGCATACGTGCATTTTCTCTGTGATGGATTGGAATCGTGTCTAGGTTTGTTTCTTGCCTTGCATCCCGTGCTACTGGTCAAGCTCCCTTGGGACCCTGATTGTATTACGTGGGGATCAAAAGGAATGATTGTTGTGCTGGCTGTATGATAATAGTTAGAAAAAAAAAATCAATTAATGAAACTAATTACATATTATTACATATAAGTCTTAAAAATGTATTCTTTTTTTATTGGATCTTCTGTCCAGTTGGTCCTTTTGATAGTGTGCAGGCACAGCTTTCTCCTGTTGTTTTGAGAAGAAGCCCTGTGGATAGGATGGGATCAAATTTCACGTTTCAGATGAGAAATGGTTTGAACACCCACTGATTCAGCACCCAGACATTTTAATTTAAAGCAGCTGACTTTTATAGCCATATTTCACTAGCATTGATAGAGCTCAATTTCAGTTGCCAGTCTGTTTGTGTATCACTGGTGACATAATAATTTGTTTTGAAACTTTGCAATGGTCAAACCTAAAAAAATTGCTGTAACACAGTGATTATGCATGTAATATTATCTCGGTGCTAACCGGCTTGGTAGATAGCATGCTACAACTAAAGAAACAACAACTAAATAAATTCTTTTTTGTAGAATTAAGCAGTATTCTCATGCTTTAATCATTTCAGTAGTAGAAAGCTGAGTGTATTTGTTCCCAAACAAATATTTGCTGCACTGCCGATTTTGCACCTACTGCACCTTCTGTTAAAGTATTCCCACTTACGAAGAATGAAGAGGTCTGTAATTTATATTGTAGGTACACTTCAACTGTGAGAGAAATCATTTAAAAGAATCTAGATACACAATGAACGATTCACAATGAACGATTTTAAATAATTAATTTGCATTGTATTGCATAAAATAAGAATTTGATTACTTACCAACCAGTAAGAATTCTGACTCTGTTAGTTTCGAGATCTGTTAGCTTTTTTTCTGTCGGTGCAATTATTAGAAAATGGATTAAACACAAGATCACCTGTCAATCTTCCTTGGCCTGGGGCTTCATGCAAGATCTTAACACGTGGGGTAAGGAAGATTCTGAGAAAGGTCTGGAATCAGCCCAGAACTACCTGGGAGGAGCTGGTCAAGAAGACTGCATTGTATTAAAGGGAGGATGGGTCGTGGCTTGGTCTTAAAGCACGACAATGACTTGAAACACGCAGCTAGGGTAACTAAGGAGTGTCTCCGTAAGAAGCACTTCAAGGTCCTTAAGTAGCCTAGCCAGTCTCCAGACCTGAACCTAATAGAAAAAGTGGCAGGGCTTGGGTTCAAATCCTGGTTGTGAAGAGAAGTTAAGAATACGAAAATTATGTTTTGATATTACTTATGATCAACACTTAGAAGTATTCAGTCATGTTGTAATTTCTCTGTATTAGTTAGTTTTAGTTCTACACTTCGACCTTATGGGCAGGCGGACTGTTAGATTGGACAAAATGTTTTGTTTATTCAAAGTTTTTGTTCATCTCATTCATTAATAATACATGCAATATCAGTATATGCATCCAAATATATAGTTTATTAGTAATTTATGAACTTATGCAGATGATGCATACCAAATAACTAACATGCCTGCTGATGTTAAGGAGTCTTATTGAGTCCAGATTCTGTGGCCAGCATTGTAGTTTAATTTTCGGCTCTTGCAGTAAGCTTCTGCTTCAAGTTACACTATTTATCTCTGACTGGTAGGATAAAGTTTAATGAAGATAACTCTGTTAAATCTGTTGCTGTTGAAACCAGATGGCTAAAGATATTTAGTTCGAGCCTTTACCAATATTGACTTATGTCACTTTTAGGCTTGCGTTACACACCCGCTGCATATGCTCTTACATCTCTTTGCATGCATGCAACTTTTAGCTCCTTCAATCCAGTAGATCCTGTGGTTTGCATACTTGTTTTTTTCTGCTTTACCTGACCTGACTCAGCTCATAAGTGATTTGTTAATTAGCCACTGAGCTGACTCAAGTGTGGGATAGAGATGAAATCACAGAATCGTACAGGTAATGGAGTCTGTAGGGGTGGAATTGCAAACCAGTGTGAGTGAACAAGGTCTTGTCTTTAAGTCTTGAGGCAGTGTGTCACACCGGAAGGAGGTAAAAAATGTAGTGCTTGGCTGGAGGTGCTGATGTTTAAAGAGGATGGAGCAGGAAACTGGCCCAGGTTCTGCCTCTTTAATGGCTTTGCTTGGATTTGAAGAATTCCCTGCTCAGTTTGGAGGACAGACAGTGAGGAATGTAGCAAACCTACGCCCTTGCTTTTTCTGCCAGAGGAGAGATGAGCCTGGCGGATGGGGAAAGAGGGGATGGGGAACAGCTGTGTGTGTATGTGTTGGTGTGTGCGTGCGTTTTGTTTATTGCTAAACATGTGTTTTATGGGCACATAGGCTGCAGTGGAAGATAGTGGGGTTGAGTGATTGAGGAAGAGAGTGAGTGATTGAGCTGACTTGGATTTAAATTAAACTCTCTCTGTCACTGTATCTCTCTCTCTCCCTCTCCCTCACACACACACACACACACACACACACACACAAGCTCATTGCTCTCCTCTTTGTTCTACAACTTCTAAAAGCCAGACAGATGTTTTGGGTTTACCTCCCTCCCACTCATTCTTGATTTACCCCCTCCCATTTCCTGCTCAACTCTGTTGTTGAGCTTTCTGTTTGCAAAAAGTAATTGGAATTAGAGTAAATCCCGGTAAGTTGGGGTTTATCACAAGCTTAGTGCATCTATATGTAACAGTTCAAAGCCACATATTTATATCTGCAGTAGAGAACTATGCAAATTCGTTTCCCTTCTGTGCATGCACAAGTGAGGTAATTTACTATTGCAATAAATAATAAATTGGACATTTATTGTCTGATATTGAAGAGGACTTACCTCCAACATTAGATCAATAATTGGCTTGGATTAGAAAACTAGATTAACCGCAAAAACAATTGTGCATTTAGTAAGTTCATTACGTATTTTAAAATATTTCATTTAGAAATGATAAACATTTAATTATTAAAACATTATTGCTCTTTAAATGCTTGCAAGTATGATTACTCCCACCAAACCTTAACAATATCTAGTAACAGGGTTGTGGTGAACTTCACTTTTGGCACGACTGTTATTTTCTTATATTAGTACTAAATATATTAGTACAAAACAAATGGAGTTCAGGGATCAATGCCACAAAGTCTGCATACAAACAAATTTTGAACATGGATGGCAAGGGTTTTAAATAGCAGAGGGTGTAATTAGGGAAATGCTGGACAGGTGAGAGGATCATGCATGTTGGTGTGTGTGTGTGTGTGTGGGGAGTGTGTGGGTCATATTAAGGATTATGGAACGATAGAGAGGCTGCAGGGGTGAATATGAAATGGGTAGTATAATCAAGAACATAAAACACGTGTCGAACTCAAGGCCCGCAAATGTGACCCACCGTGTCATTTGATGTGGTCCGTAAGAGCGCTTAAAAGATCTGATTGACTGCAATCTATTGGCTTAATGCCGTCGATTTACGGGTAACATAATCTGCATGAATTATGGGATATGGAGTTTATGGTCAATGCACGTTTTTACGTCTCGCCAAGTGACGGCATCCTATCACTAGATTACAGTGTGTCTATCCTCTTTGATGTGATTTTTTTTGACAAGTGGAATTAAAAAATAGCTACAAATATTTATCCCAAAATGTCTAGGAAAAGAAAAATTGATGCCGATGGAAGACAGTTTTTAGAGAGATGGGAAGGTGAATAGATGTTTGTGCTTCAAAGAGAAAAACAGGTATGACTTTTGTGTTGTGGTGGTGGCAATTGTCAAGGAGTACAATTTACGTCGGCACTTTGATCCCAAACACCGAGCTAAGTATGCCAGTTAGATTAAAAAAAAAAAAAATTGTACAATAATTAGAAGGCAAACTGCGATCGCTTCAGAATATGTTCACAAGAGCTATGACTCAAAACAACGCATCTGTGAAAGCTAGATTTATTGTAGCTGAAGAAATCACTCATCTTTTTCAGAGGGTGCATTTTTGAAGCAGTGCATACTGAAGGTTTGTAAGCAGGTGTGTCCCGACCAGATCTAGACATTTAAAAATCTGTTTATTAAGAAACACCATCGTGGACGAATTAAGGAACTCGCAGGAAACCTGGCAACACAGCTGGCTGCAGAGACACGCAACTACATAACCTTGATTATTAACAGGATTTATGTTATGTTAACAGAGCAACAAGCAAACATATTTTTTGCATATATTTAAAGTTGAATAAGTAAATCATTCAGAGTTATTAAACATTAAGGAGTATTTACATTTATTCTACATTACATTTGGTTACATTTAGTTACATTTATACTGTCTTACTGTTACAGCTGGCCCTTTGAGGGCAACCATTATGCTGATGTGGACCTCTGTGAAAATGAGTTTGACACCCTTGACATAGAAAGTCAAAATCTGAAATGTAAAATAAATTTGAATAATTATTGACAAACGATTTTAAGTGCAAATCTCAGAGTTCTGCACTGGTCAGGGTTCAGTTGGAATAGCTGCAGAATAAATGTAAACAAAACCTGTTGGCTTTGTGGAATCATTTCATGCTCTCTAGAGACACACAAGTGATATGTAATCATAATATCTGTGTGCCTCATTTACAAAAATGCACTAATAAAAAAGTGTCAAACAAAATGGCAAACAAACCTGCGAGATTATCTTTGCTGGCATTATCCTGTATGTGGCTCACTTTGCAAAAAACAGTCAAAACGTGTCTTAAGAAATCCTGTATTCGCTGTGTAATGTAGCTAGGTAGTATAGACTGCGGTGCATGCACACGTAGTGCAGGCAGTGTGCCAGTGCCACAAATCAAGCTAGTGTTCTACCTAAAACTGTATGACTGAAGATACAAATGAGTGAACAAACTGAGCTGGATACACCACCAGCTTCACAGTTTATGTAATTGGGCGAGATTTAATTTAGAATTTGTTGACGTTGCTCAAAAGATGAAGATCTGCAAATATCTTGGAAGACAGTTCGGCAACTAACTCATTTTACCATCTGCTAACTACCATACAGAATATGGAGATTATGAGTCAGCTGTCCACAGCAGGCTTAGTCCAGTCGAGGTACCAGCATAAAAAAAGAATAGGCAAACCATAGCAGAATCATTCTGCAAAAGAAGGTGACTTTCTAAAAGAAAGTAAACAAATGGCAAGATATGCTGTCTCTGAATAAATAGTGAATTTACGGTACCAGTTCAGGAGGTTGAGAGAGATTGGTTCAAATGGATGTTTCATACTTTAGACCCAATATACACTACCAAAGTACTGCCTAATTATTGTTAGCAATAAAATCCCAGAAAGAATACACATTATTTAGATAGATAGATGGATATCAATTACACCCTTAGCTCAAATTTCCTGCTTCTTTTACAGTCATGTAAAAGACACCTAGAATGTTGGTTCATTAAATAGTACCATAATAAAATTTTCCCAGAAATCAGACATGCGCCTTATAATTCGGTGCGCCTTATATGTGTACCGAGTTCCAAAATCTATTGTTGTGTATTGTTGTGATACTTTGGTTAGCGCTCCGCTTCATTGACTGTCGCTCCTTTTCCAGCTGACACAGGGACGTAATACATACAGTACGTACAGTAGGTAAACCAATCATAGAACATTACATAATACATACAGTACGTAAACTAATCAGAGAACACGCCACTGTATGTGAATGGTTTGTGGATGCCTGGGCTAAGGTTTCTGTTTTAACTGTTGTCCGAGCTTTCGCGAAAAGTGGCATCATTGCTGAACAGCGATCTGGCCACGAGACTGACTCAGACAATGATGAGAGGACGAGGCTCAAGTTGGCTCTTAATTTACCATCCTGAATCAGAGAACTGCTGTAACTGAGAGGGTGCGCTCACCATTCTGTATTTTATGTACATATGCAGTTTTGCGGACTTACAGTTGTAAGGACTGGAAAGTGGAATTGGAAAGTGCTACGTTAAATCACCACTGTGACTGTAAAGTATGAGAAAAAAAAAAGTAATTTATAAAAAAATACGATGTGCGTTCAATTTATTTCAAACGAATCGCAGGCTATGTACAAGTAGCCAGCTTTAGCCTTGTGATGACAGGGAATCCGGAGTGCTTGATAGTAAAATAACCCAGCTGTTTAATTCAGGTACAGAAGATGAGGGCTTTAATGGATTTGTGGGAGAAGATTGATTAAAAAAATAATGAGTGTTTTGATAAATCGTAGAATAAAGTTCAACTAAAATCACTGTTTTGCTTCTTTTACTTTTTTTGTAGACCATACGTTTTAACATGCGCTTTATGGGGCGCTGTAAAGTGGAACACTTGTAAAATAACAACAACAACAGCTGATTGTAAAGTGTCTAAAAAAATGTAAATGGTCCATTTAATTGCTTAACATACAAATTATCACTAAATATTTAATTTAAGTCTTAAATATAAATCCACATACAAACATTTAGCATAAATACTATATATATTTAATTGTTAAATATGTAACTAGTTTCAGAAAGACAATCTACGTTTTAAGCTGTGCCGTTTCCCTGTTTGTTGTTTCTATTTAGGTCATAAAGATTTTGCAATTGCTCTGTACTTCCTGCTTTATAATGACAGTCTTTCACGTGGATAAACCTACTACACCGAAGATATTTAGTGATAATTTGTGTGTTAAGCATTTAAATGCATCATTTTAATTTTAGCGGCAGTGCTAAATGTTGAAAATTTTTTATTGTTAACGCTAAATGGGACTGGTGTTATTTAAAGAGTGTTCCGCTTAACAAATGGCGCCCTATAGCGGCTTATAATACAGTGCACCTTATGTACGGGTTAAATACAGAAATAGACCTCATAATTGAGACTGCGTCTTATAATACAGTGCGCCTTATGGTGCGGAAAATACGGTAAGTCAGAAAATACATCTTGTAGGAATGAGTAAGAATTCTAACAAAGCAATGATAAAACTACTTTGGGCTACGGCAATTACAATACAGTTCCCATACTAGACAGGAACATCATGTAAGAGTATTATCAAAACCACTTGTCATAATCTGTTTCATGACCCTGGGTTTGATACCAAAAGCTACAAACAGAGCAAAACTTAGACTGTCAAAAGAACTTTGCTTTATAACTGGTTGTTAAACCTTGTATTATTTAACATATTCAAAGTTAATCAGCATGGTGGAATAATGCTCAATAAAGAGCATTGGTCAGCTAATCTTTAACAAAATGTTTATTGCAGTTAGTAAATTACGCAAGCGACAACGCCCAATGAACTCGCCTGTAATACAGACAGCCTTGACAAGGTAGAGGTATGATAATGATAATGCAGAGCATACCAATTTTGATTCCCTTTTTAGCTGGGATAAGTAATGTGAAGTCACACTACTGTTTTCTCCAGCTTTGATACAGTAGTAGTGTTTTCATATCTAATGCCAGTATGGTACTTTTAGGTTATAATTTTAAAACATTTAAAAATAATTGCCAACCATTTTGTGGATTTAAAATTAACCAAATTTCTTTTTTAAATTGCATTTGAGTTTTATAAGGTAGTAGTGCAATATTTTGTTTCTTTTATCCATTTAACTGGAGCAGGTAACACTGCATTCCATTATTCCACATTTTGCACCCTCAAAAAAATAAAAGAAACCTGATTATAAAGTCCATGTAGTTCTAATCTAGTTTTGTTTCCTAGAATAATATGACCCGTATGGAGAATGGATAATGTTAAATAATTTAGGACTGGAATTTTTAGTAGTTAAATAGTACAACATTGGTGGTATCAAGTTATAAGGAATAAATGTATACCCGCGAGACATTTAGAATTGTGCATAGTGTAGACTTAATTGAAGATGTGAAGCAAATTAGTTTTGCACAATTAAATTTGTTTCAATTACTTTCTTTTGGTCTGATTGTAACCCTTTAACCTCCTAATCATCATTTCTCAGAGCCCAGACACCAAACAGTGTTTGTTGTCCAGTTCCTTATAGACAGCACAGTGTGTATCACATGTTTGTGTGTATTTCTTATCAGCCTCTCATTATAGTCCTCCCAGCTGTTTGGTTTAAAATGTTGTGTTGCCATGGCTCCGGGGAACTGTCCAATCAGAGCGCTTGACTGTGTTTCACTGCTGGAGATTGCACTGAAAATCAGCTTCCTGATTGCACTGCTGTCAATCATGTAATTGGCGGAGACGTGCGTATGGAATTCTGCAGTCTGAATGCTGTAGTCTGCTTCTTACTAGAGTGTGATCTCACCTGAACAAAACCTGTCTGATAGCATTGCTTCCCTCCCTGTTTGAATCTGTATCTCTGGGTGCCGTCCCTTCTTTGTCATTCTCTCAGTTTCTGTCTCTGCCTTGTCTCAAATACTTCAGGTTTACATCAGAGCTTAGACGTTAGTGTCATGATACCATAACCTATAATGAAATTGAGTGTTTTTGTCCTTGGGCTAAAAACAGTTGAGCCTGCCTGTCAGGAGTGACTCATTACAGGTGCCACTCAGTGTATTTCTTTGTGCTATATCGGGTGATTTCCTGTTTTAATTGTGTACGTTTTTACTCTGTGGTCTTGGTGTAGGTATGCATAAAAACACATGCACAAATATATGAACCTAGCTTGAAATGCAACAGCTCTACCGCCGTCAGTATATAATGCAGTGGAGGTTAAAATGTTCATAACTGGAATATCTCATCTCTTATCCACTAAAATGTATTATAGTGCAAGATGGGAAGTGGCCCAGCACTATGATAGAAACTAGGTATAGGTATAGACACGGACATGGATAAATAACTAGCCTGGACTTAGTTGATGATCAGTGCCTGGGTATTGTGTACTGTGGCTTGAGGATACTGTTACTTAGACTGGTGGGTCTTTGAGCAAGGACCTTAACCTGGATTGTATCAGTTGTAAGTCGCTCTGAATAATGCCGTCTGTTAAATGGCTTCAAAGTAGGGTAAATTTACATTTATGTTATTTAGCAGACGCCCTTATCCAGAGTGACAGTCTTAAAATTTAAGCAATGGTGGGTTAAGGGCCTTGCTTAAGGCCTTTCTCCCTTCAAATTGGACCCACCTCAAAGCTGAATTAATTGTTTGCCTGAAATAGATTGTAGTCTGTATTGACTAAAATATATCTCTTAGAATACATCTCTACTATCTCGTATTTCTTTACACTACATCCCAAAGGTGCTTAGTTGGACTGAGATCTGGTGACTGTGGTTTCCATTTATGTACAGATCATTTATTGTCATGTTTAAGAAACCAGTTTGAGTTGAAATGAGTGTTGAGGAGCATCAGATTATCCTACTAAAAGTAGCCATTGGGTAATGGGTGCACTGTGGTCATAAAGGGATTGACATGATCAGCAACAAAACTCAGGTAGGCTGTGGCATTTAAATGATGCTCAGTTGATATTTAGGGTGCCTAAATGTGCAAAAAAATCCCCACACCATGAGCTTATATCTGAACTGTTGATACAAGGCAGGATGGATCCACGGTTTCTTGTTGTTCATGCCAAATTCTAACCCTACCATCTCAGAGAACTGCCGCTCACTAATTTCTCTTTTTTAAACCATTCTCTGTAAACCCTAGACATATCTGTGCATGTAGACTGTAGAGTAGTAATTTGTGAAATACTCCGATCAGCCAGTCTAGCAACATCCAACATCTAAGCCATGTTAGAATTCACTTAAACTGGTAAGGCGAATTTAAAACCAAGCGTCAGAATGAGGAAGATTTGTGTTATGTGACTGGCTTATTAAATGTTTGCGTTAACCTATTGTGGTAGCCGATACGTGCGTTGTTATATTAGTATTTAGAACACACTGTACAATGAACTCGGTAATGTAAGTCTTAGGGAGTCAGTCACTTTTTCATAAAGGCTCCA
>JAVSBV010155324.1:0-14968 GCA_033117975.1 Parotocinclus spilosoma
AGGGTCCATTTAATAGACGCTGTAGAAGAGAGGAATAACATCGTGGGAGAGACAAAAAGTTCGTGAAAACCCCCCTAAACATGTTTAGAAGTACAAATGAAAATTATTGTATTAATTTTTGGTTTGTCATTTAATTTTTAGTCTTTGAAACAGGCTAAAATAACATGACTTGGATAGGTTATCAGACCCACATTATATAAATCAATTTTGTCCTGTATTGTTAAGATTAGAATATGAAATGTAATCAAAAGACTGTTATGTGGGGTGGAACCCTTGTCTTTCATCCGGGCTTAGGACGGGCAAAGTGACCTGAAAAGGCCCCTGGCAGAGTTATTTATAACTTATAATTTTTTTACATCACACTGAAGAAACATTTACATCTCTGAAAGCCAGATCAGCATCAGCTTTGGTTTAAAGCATGCGCAATTAATTTGTAGTCCGGAAGTGGAGTGGTGTTGTTCTAATGCTCCTGCAGATACTCTACTGTGAGAGTAGTGAGTGCTTTGGGACGGGGTTTACGGGGAAAAAAATGCTGCTCGTTAATAACAGTAATTGCAGAACGATATGCGCTTTCAAAAAGTCTCCAACAACACCAGAAAAAGTCGCTAGATTTGTCGTTAGTCGCTTAAAAAAAGTTGCTTGAGGCGTCTGAAATATTTATATAATTATTATGGGATAATACCAGATCATCCCATATAAGTGACCGTCTTATTAACTCACCAAAGCACAGTAGTGACTGTGAGTGTGACATCACAAACAATGAGGAACATTGCATGTTTAAGATTAATAACTGCTCCCTCAGATGACTGAGGATGATCGGACTATAAACACCTGCGGAATTCCTAGACTGAGAAGAGGTGGTACAGTGCAGTTGCAAGTTTTGTTCTGTGTGTAAAATGGGTCGCAAAACAGATGTCAATGATCAACAAAAAGGAGTGATTGCATTTAAGCATGCTAAAGGTTTACTGAACTGGACGTCTTCTAACAAGGTCTACAAACTGTGGTGAAAATCCCAGACTACAGGAAATTCTCGGCAGAATTGTTGCCTGAAAGAGGAACCTGACCGACAGGGGACACTGGCATGTTTCAGGCTTTGTGAATAATAAAAAAATAGAGGAAGGGCAATCAGGTGTCTCCTAATTTATTCACATTGAAGATGGCAATTCTACTTGTCAGCAAACCTCAACATGCAGGCCTTTGCAATATTTTAGCAGGGGTCTTTCATCTTTCATCAAAACATACAAAACATCAGTTTGCTCAAATGGTAACATTTACTTAAAGAATATATATATATATATATTTAATTAACTGACATGTTTTTGTAATTTGTCTTTCTATATCACTCAGCACCAGTGGTTAACAAACGTCTCGTATTATGATATATCTTTATATTCAGCTTTACATCCTTCTTACTTGTTGCAATTATAATAAGACATTTATTTTAAAACACAATACCTGTATCAGTATAGCTCTCCTACTGAAAATTTAGAAAATGGGTTGCCCTTGCTATTATTTTAAGTCAAATGGGTGCAGCGGACAAAGTGTATTATTGTTATTGTTATTATTATTGTTTAACATTAAACGTACAGAAATCATGCTGGTTATGGCTTATAAAAAGACCAGAATACCTTTTATTAGGATTTAAAAGGTACATAAACAATTCTGTTACTATCTCCACCTCCCACTTTGCAAACCAATCCTTCACCCTAACCATAATCAGCTTAAAAAAAGGAAACCTTTCAAACTACAACCCAGACACACAGAAGCTTAGTCCGGCCCTTGTGAAAGCACGCTTGTGACACTTGAGGAATGGTTCAGGATCTTGACAGACGCTGTTACTCCATCATCACCAACATCTTTATCCTACTGTATGACTGACCTGAAGAAACCTACTGCTTTCTGCTGAGAGCCTGAAGTGATGTGTTGTGACTGCTGCAGGGCCCAAGTAAGATCTCAGAGCTGTCTGGAATCCACATAGATCAGTAGATTAGTTCTTCTCAGAAGATGTTTGTGTGTTCAAAAATAATCCGTAAACCTTAGCAGAGTGCATGTTAAACCCTGCTCTCCAACATTTATCTATTCAAACGTCGGCTATAGTGTATGGGGTATTATAAACATAACCTGATACAACAAAGGGTTTGGGGGTTTAGGGTGTTCTGAATGGCTCTTTGTGGGCAGCACAGTGCTGCAGTGGTTAGTGATCCCTACTTCAATCCTGACTGGCTCACCAAAGATTCAGCCTTTTCTGGATTCTGCTGTTTTTGACCTCATTACTAGCCATAAAGTGCCTCATTGCAATGTTTTTGGAATGTGTTGCAGGAGCTGTTCATTAAGAAATGATTCAGAAAATAGCATTAAACATCCTGGTTTCATACTCTCTACAATGAATATTTTCAGTGCTGTGCTTATTTAAATGTTATTTTTAGGATTGTATAACTTTTACCGAACAATGCTTCCACAATCCACCCTGGTTGTTGCACTGACAATGGTGAAAATGGTCTGGATGGCCCTTTTTGGTGCTGCCCCAATAGGATAATGGACTGTACGTGCAACGTGTAAACATGTAGCAGTCCATCAAATTAAGAACAATAACTGTTATGATCTGATGAGTTTATCCTCTTATTTTCACACCTTTAAAATACTGCCTAAGCAAAAATATGTAGACACCCCTTGTAAGAAATCTCTAGCAGATGGGCTTGTAGTCTTCATAAACAACACTAGTCCTTTGGGTCTTATCGAACAGCTCCGAGAAATGGAGGCGCTCAGTTTGACTACATCTTTAAAGAATTTAGTGTTCTTGGCAACTGAATGTGTTATAAATGCCAAGGAGAAGCATCTTAACAGGGGAGAGGTAGGCTGCAAGTAGTACAGTATTTCAGCAGTGCAATTTGACTGGACACAAAGAGTATGGACCCCAAATAAGATGTATTGGGTACAAAGCGGAAGTACACTCTGGACAGGGGGCCAGTCCACTACAGGAAATCACTCACTCACACAACTAATTTAGAGTAACCATGGCTTAGCCATAATGGACTGTTAAGGCTCTAAAATACTAAACTGGTTGTAAATTCAAACCACAGTTCCACCAAGCTACCATGATAACCGTAAAACAAGTTACTTAAATATGGTACTAAAACACATTCATAACTAATTGTAGTACTTGCATAAATTGAAATAAACAGTTATTTTAATCCATAAAATTCTATATGTGTGATCTGTACCTGCATCACAAGAATTGATTATGTTATGGTATGTTAAACTATATACACTGCTCACAAAAATGAGGGGATATTTCATACTTTTTTGTGAGCAGTATGTAATATAGTAATAGTAATAGCGTACTGATTTGCATTGTATGTGTAAACAGTGTGGTTACTGTGCCCCAATTTCACAAGGCTCCCAATTATCTGAGAGGTCCTGTGACCGACTGATGTGAGGAAAGGGAGGGAGAGAGCATGGAGAACTGTTGTGTGTATGACGTGTTTACTTTTACACGCACTAATTGGTTTAGAGAGGTTCACTGCAGTCGGAGTCTTCCAACTGTGGATTAGTGACCTAACATTAAGCAGGCATTTTCTTCCAACTGTTATTGTGACAGTTTTAGCATTGCTGTTGTGTTAGGGCTATACTGTAATATATATGTTGTTTTAAAGATATAAAGATAATGTGGTCCTGTGGTGGTTATATTTCTTTGTTAGTTTAAATTATACTGAACATTATATGCACAGGTACTGTATATTAACATACAATTGGCTTGAAATGTTATGAATTAATGTGTGTTTAAGCGGCTATATCTAATGAAAATAGTAGAGTACTTTTATTATTTATTTATTTCAGAAAAATAAAGACACAAATTGTCCACACAATGTTAATTGTCTTATATAGTCAACAAAACATATTTTGGAGGTTGTTATTTCCGCCAAAAGAGATGCCACTATTTTTTCATGGTTTTTCCTTGGACAGGGGTGTGGGGAATCTGGGGCCTATCCTGGAGATAGTAGGATGCAGACATAAGCATGTCCTGGATGATACCCTGACCAGTCATAGCCAGTTGTGCTTGTATGTGACTTTTCAAAATAACAAGATTCCTCAACCAACTCAAAGCTCACTTCAGAGGTAGAATATAAACCAAGATATTTTCTATGGTAGTACAACTGGTAAACTTGGAATAACCACACAGCAACAGCAAGTTGTTGGACTTGCTTAGTTGAAAGAAAGCTTGGTCCTAATAAGAGTTGTCAACTGTTACAATAGAAATGATAAAAAAACTCAATTCACAAAGAAAAACCAACCTAAAGTGATGTTGGTTGTTCCCAGTCAGATATGTCTAAAATTTGGTGCAAGCATATATTAAATGGGAATTTTATAAAAGCAAAACGGAATGGGCTGACCAAGCAAGACAGAAGTTAGGAGAGAAAACTCAAAACCTGAAAACAGAACACACAACTAAGCATGTAGTATAATAACTGTATTCATTCATTGTCGTATCTGCTTATCTGCTAGTCAGGGTTGCAGGAGAGCCAGAACCTAATAGTCCACACAGGGCACAAGGCAGGAACAACCCTAGACAGGTCGCCAATCCATCGTAGCACTCACACACGCACACGCACACACTTGTGCACTTCTGAAAACACCAATTAATTTAACTTACATATTTAAAATGTGAGAGAAATTCTGAATACCCAGAGTAAACCCACACAGACACAGGGAGAACATGCAAACTCCTCACAGGTGGGGTCCAGGGTCAGGATCAAACCAGCGCTGTGAGACTAAACCATTTGGTTGAATAAAATGGATAAATGATTTTTTTTGTCTGAGCATAGATGACTCCCTGAAGATCAATAATTACCTCAACAGTCAGTACAGGAAAAGTGTCCCACTTTTCTCATTTCGTCAATATAAAAGACGTGAATTGGGTGATGATAACATCATGTTTCAGGATGATAATGTCACCGCCCTTGCCGCAAAGCAAAGAGTAGTAAAGATCAATGACATTTGAAAAGTCCAGCTCTCTGTGGAGGAAGGTACTATGGAAGAACTTACACAAACTTATCTATAGAATGGAGCAGGTGTTGGGTCTGAATTGAAGTTTTTAATAAGCTTTTTTTTCACACTTTCTTCTGGGTTGATGGGAAATAGTTTGCAAAGGAATGTGCTCCCTCTCTCACTCTCTTTTGCACATGCGTCCTCACTCTCGCTTTCTCTTTCTGGGTCAGGGTCTAATAACTGGATTATGCATCTACGTTGCCTCCTTCTTAACCACAGGTGCCCCGTAACAGCATATGCAACATTATCTAGCACAACATAATGCTGTTTTAAACAACCAATAATCTGAGTACTATACCTAATTATATTATTTACCATTTAAGCCTCTAGACCGATCCATTTTTTGCCGCAGGTTACCCTGGTGTGGTGCTGTCTGGGGGAAGGGAGGGACAGATGGGCTAATACATGTAGCCCTCCCTCCCCTAATCTCCCTGGGTAAAGACAGAGAGGGATATTGGGCATCCAGCTACAATCAGACTATCCGGACTAACGGCCGATTCGAGATGATTTTAGGGTTATGGAATGAAGACTGCATGTATAATTTGGGAACCAGAAGTATTAGTAGAAATCTGGATTATCACTTTAACCCTAGTTACTGGTCTTCAATTGCTTAAAAAATTAATTTAGGATGCTTTTCATTAAGAGTTTGTACAGTCTGGAACTCACAGTTTGGATTAAGACGTTCTCCTATCCATGCTGATTAAATAAGTGGCCATGTCATCCACTCAGGAAATAAAACAGAATGGAGTCTACAGCTACTTTCTCAACATGGTGGCCTACCAGGTGAGAGTGACTGAATTCATGCAAGTGTGCGATTAGAAAAGTGCAATGTTGATCATTTATTTTACAGCCTTATGCAATATTTTGGGCAGATTACATCTGCATAATTTAATAGACCCTTCACAAGACAGTTCATTTCTAAAACCCTACAATTACAGTAATGGCTCAACTGGATAAATGCATATTTTATTTTGATATGTTTTAAAAGGTATGTATCATAATGATAATGAATATATTATATTACAGGTATTTTCAGTTTATTTATAAAATCCTAAAATATGTTTAGACACACATTCTCAACTAATTTCTGTTGTAAAAGTGTTTCACTACGTCTCTAGTTGTTTTGTTTAGTTATATTTTAACTTTTGGTCAATCTTTGACAAATTCTGCTTCGGTTGCATTATAAATCAGGAGGGTGTTTGTGTGGAGAAAGAAATGGTTAAAGAAAAATGAGTTCATTTGTTTAACTTTGTTAATAAAAGGTTGTTGTGGGGTGGTAAGGTTTATTTTTAAAGAAGATAAAAAAGTGTTTTTGAGGTTGTCCAAGATGGAAGGGATATTTGAGATGGTTATTTAAGAAAAATACAAAATATATTTATTAGGTTGCTCATTGGGGGAAGATGGAAATAAAAAATACTGTGGTTATTTATTAGTGAGTTGTTCATTTGGAGAAAGAGAGGAAAAATGTCTAAATAACTGTTGATCCTTTTTGGAAGATGAAAGGGAAAACTTCTGAGGTTGTTCATTTGGGGAAACAATGAAGATTATAACTGTAGAGATGGAAAGAACATTTTGTGAGGTTTTTCATTTGGAAAAAAGATGAGATTTTAATTGTAAAGATGGAACAAAAGTCTTGTGAGGTCATTCATTTCAGAGAAAGTTTAAAAAAAAAGTTTGGGGAGGCACTTGTTATCCTCACATGACATGATGGTGTTCAATGTCACCCTGTGGACTCTGCATTGAGTTTTCCTTCAGTGTCAGAACCGATTAGCCTTGCATGGTCGCGTTTCTGACTGGAACAGCTTTTGCTACTTCAGAAATCCATATTTTCTGTAAAACTGTTACTGATCACTGTTTTGTCAAATGAGACTAACATGGGTTATAATATACTGTATGTCACTCTGTAGATAACAGTGCTACATCACGGATCATCTGTATATAGTGCTTTTCTCTAGTGTCTGTGTAACAGGCTCACATATAAATCTTGATTCTAACCACATCATGTTAATTATGGACTGTATATTATGGGATGCACTTCAAAACAATTATTCGTGTGTACCTTTAAGCTAAAAACACTGGTTATAATATCTGGGTGGAAGAAAACTGAATGCTGGAAGAACATACCAAACTCCACACAGGAACAACACCTTAACTGGAGGTGGTTATCAAACAATATCTGTAGGGTCATACTTGGAAAAAGTAAAGTACAAAATAATTTTAAACAACTTTTGCACTCTTATATATTTAAATAATAAACTGTATATACTGTAGCTAAAGCTGAAATCTGCAGAGCCTCCCTCAGGGATCCACTGGAAAAATCCATCTGCTTTAGCTATATGGATTAATCCTGTTCTGAACTTCCCCTCCCATACTGTAAATGCTCACAGATAAATGTAGGTTATAGTCTGTTGACCTGATCATACACTAAATTGACAAAAGTTTGTGGAAACCTCCAAATTTACATGCAACATGGGCATTAGTTTCTTATTTTGCTGCTCATTTGTTCTTCTAAAAGGGGTTTCCACAAGACTTGACTGTTATAAAATATTCCTGGCTCATTTCTCATACAAGTGAGTGTTGCTGAAATAGCAGTGTTCAATATTTATACCCATTTCTATGTCACATTTAAACCACTCATTCACCAGGATTTGATATAAGGAGGTACTGCTGCACTAAACCTGGGAAAGATATTTCCCAAACTGTGGAACCACAAATGCTTTTAAAAAAAACATTAACTCTACAATAAAACAAAGGAACTAACCCAAATCAGTCAAACTTTACAGATTTCACTCTACCATCAGGACCATACCTGTCATAAATAGGGGAAAGCATGTATGGTAGGGGACCGGAGTGGCTTAAGGACTCAAGTGGCCATGGGAGAGACGACTTCTGCTACAACACTACTTGATTGCATTCTTCTAATGGTCCGGTTTTATGTTATTTTGTTGTCTTCAGTTGGCAACTAAAGATCCATCTCCATTCAGCCCTTCAGAGAGGGTGGCCAGGCCCGTACTTCCATCAAACCAGTGTAAATAATTCAGAAGCCAGAAGCTTGTCTATATTGCAGTTCCTCCCGACACCCCGCTGCTACGGTCACTTGAGGCTTGCAAAACAAAGCTTCTATCAAACACTTTACAAGAAGACCTGTGGGCTCATGTGACTAATTGGTATGAGAAGTTGCAGCAGTGGTGCGAGTTGGTGCAGATGGTGAAGGATCTCGGTGACAATGGCATTAAAACAAACACTAACTGCTCAGAAAACTATCCTAAGACAGAAAACTCTATAGTTACTAAATGGCAACTCTCTACTGTATGTCTCAGACTGTATGGCTTAGTGTCCATCTCCACCAGAAATACAAAATCATACCCAGTCTGACCCTCATACCCTTTGAGTCATAGTCCCACCCCTCAAGACACAAGGAAGAATCTAATCTGCACTCAGCTGGTGGAATGAACTTCCTCTGGTCAGCCCAAATGACTACTGAAGATTCACCTCTTCACCCAGCTCTTAAGTCTGAACTGACATTGAGTCATTTGTCATTATTATTATTTTTTTTAAATACAATTATTTGTAATGGGGTTTACGTCGACTTTTATATTTTTGGAATTTTTTGTTCTAGCATGATAATTAGTCTAGTCAGAAAACGACAAAGCAATTTGTAAGCGACACATGATAAAGGATAAATAAAACTGGTAAACGATTTGTCAGCTGGGGGCATTCTATGATGCTATGATCTAAATTGGTTTACCTCTTCACAGATATGTTGCTGCTGTGGTCCTGCCCCCTGTTCACTGTGCTGCTCCTTCTGTCCACCTGTCAAATCATCGTCCAGCACCAGACTGATGTACACTCTGTTCCACATCCTGGCCTGCACTGTCTCATGCCTCATGTTGTCTCGCACCGTCTCAGAGGCAGTCAGAGAGAATGTGAGTAGTTCTCCACGTAGTCTTTCTACAAGCTTTACAATCCTGAATCAGAAATAGTTGGGACAATATGAAAAATTTTAATAAAAACAAACAGGCAAACAAAGAATAAATAACGCAGTGCTTATTACATTTACTTTGCCTTCTGTTTATTGCAGACAGTATGAACTCAAGATAGTTTATATTTTGACTGGTCAGCTTTATGTTGTTTGGCAATAAACATCAATTTTTGCATTTTAGGCCTGCAACACATTGTAAAAAGAGTTGGGACTGGAGCAGTTTAGATAGTTTAAGCAGCCAGTTACAAGGCAAAAAAAAAAAACCTAAATAATAACGTGATTAAACAGGCGATTGTAATTATGATTTATTAGTACAAAGCAGGAATGACTAAATCTCTGAGGAGCACAGATGGGAAGAGGTTCTCCAGTTCGTGAGAAACATATTGAGATGTTTAAAAACAATTCTACTGGAAAAAAGATTCGAATCAATTTGCATATTTCCCCTCTACTGTGCATAATATAATTCAAGAAATCGGGAGGAATTTCATCTACAAAGGGCAAGGGCTCAAACCTAAACTGAACGGCACTGCAGTAAGAAGCGCCAGTTATCAATGCCACAACAATATGCCACTTCCAACTTTACTGTGCAAAATAGAAGTGTTACGTTAAGAAGCAGTACGTGAACATGGCTACACACTGTGTACTCTAGGTGCCTTTCTTTAATGTGGTTTGTGATGAGGCCCACGGTGGAGGGAACTGTGAGATGTTGGTCGGGTACTCTGCAGTCTACAGGGTCTGTTTTGGCACAGCCTGCTTCTACCTGATCATGGCTCTCCTCCTCATAGACGTCAAGTCCAGCCAGGATGTCCGAGCTCTCATCCACAACGGGTCAGTAATCACTGAACCTACCTTGATTTATAAATAAACACAGATTCTGCAGGGAATTATTTTGTACATTTCATACAATTCTGTGCAAAAGTCGTGTGCTCCCTGGATTTGGATATAATTTTTGTCTTCAGTATTAGTGTTAGTACAGAAGGGCATGTTTGGACAGATAACCCAGGGGAAAACCCAGGACCTAATGGTAATATATTTTACAGTTGGAGTATGGGCATCTTGGGCAACTGTCATAGTTCAGATAATAAATACCCAGCCTTAAAGTCAAGATAAATGAGAATTTAAAAGCACAGAAGGGCATGCATTAATCTGATCCACATTTTTTACAAAATCTACTGTTATTGGAACTAAAAGCAGAAATCAATGTCTTATCAGAATCAGAATTAGAATATATTATTATTAGGCTTTAGTATAGCAGTAGGAACTGAAGGAGCTGTAGGGATTAGTTTAGACTGCGTGATCAGCTACATAAAGCTCTTACATGTCAGAACAAAGCTTGACCAGGGGTCAAACAGGGAGGAGACACACACACACACACACACACACACACACACACACACACACACACACACACACACCTTACTGTGGACAACAAATAGATTTTACACCCACTGTGCCATTTAAATGTAGCTCTATTCTCACACTACTAGTATTATTCACATGACTGTTTTTTTATGTATTTAATAAACAAGCTTTGAATGACTCAAATTTTCAAATGTGGTTGGTAAAGAAAATGTTGGTAACACATCAAATCATGATGCACTGCATATACATTGCAATAGTTTTAGGCCACCATACGTTTAGATATACCAATATCCATTCATTCGTTCATTATCTTCCTCTTAATCCACATGGGGTCGCGGGCCTGTTGGTGCCCAAAGGCAACTCTGGGCACAAGGGCAGGAACAACCCCAAACGGGGCGCCAATCTAAGGCGCGCACACACACACACACTAGGGGCCACTTTTAGAGACACCAATTAACCTAACACGCATGTCTTTGGACTGTGTGAAGTAACCGGAGTACCTGGAGTGAACCCACGCAGACATGGGGAGGGCACTATCCAATGGTATCCAATTATATTATAATTAGAATATATATTATTCTCAGTATCTTAAATAGAAAACAAGCAGGAAACAACAGAGCAATCATTTGCATTAAAAGAAACTGTAGACAATAAAAAAAACCTAATAGATTACATTGGTAACTTCTAGTGCGACCTCCCCTTCCACTTGAACCAAAGCCAAATCTGAGAGCTTCATTTGGATGCCAAGTTGACCCTTTTATAGAAGCTTGATCAGGAATTGTCTTTTTTAGAAAGGTAGCAGCCAAGAAACCAGATTACAGGGGAAGAGGGTGAAAAGATTAAGATATGCTTAAGTCCAGAAAATGTAAATAAAGATCAGTAAAAAAACCATTATAGAGTGAAGAATCCAAGTTTCAATTTATCAATTAATTGGTGACATCATTACCCATGTTTCTCGCTCTAACTAAAATCGTTTTTACATTACCACTTACAGGAGAATTAATAAAAGGAAAAACGTCTTAGAATGTTGTTTACCAGTTACATAAATAGTTACTTTATCTTAATATTTTTATATCTTCAGGATATAATGCACAAAACATGGCTACAAAAGACTTGGTAATTTAGCAATTCTTCATCATAATAATCAATTGATGTTCAATAATTGAGAGACAATTCGACCATAAAAATAGTAAATGTAGCTGTAATTCAACCAAATTAGCTTTCAGTACACTTTATAAAAACCTTATAGATTACTGATAAGCTGTTTCACATTTTTTCAAAGCCATGTCATAGCCAGCTTTTCGATTTAGTAAAAACATAACTGCACTACAATTAGCAGAAATAGGAGCTACAGAAACACTGAAAAGATTTGGGAGAGTTTAAAACACTATAAAATTACAAAATAAAAGTATGAATAAGAATGTTTATTTACAATATATGTAAATAATAATAATAATAATAATAATACGTATGCAATAATAACTTTTTTCCATTAAAAAATAATATACATTAAATGAATCGGATGTTATGTTATGTTATGTTATGTTGCAGATAATCCACACCTTTGTATAAGGCATTATATGCATTAAAGGAGCGGTGTTGTGCAGGTGCTTCCTGATTTATGATGGGCTTACGTTCTGACAAATTAATCATAGTTTGAATGAAGCTGTCTCTATAGGGTAGTGGTTAGCATGTATGCTTACAAAATGAGACATCTCAGGTTCGAATCCAGGATGTGACAAGTTGAATGTGACTGTGGTAGCCAGGTGGTTAAGGTTAAGGTACTAGACTATAGACCAAAAGGTCCAGGGTTCAAATCCCCACCTCTGCCAAGCTACAACAGTTGGGTCCCTGAGCAAGGCCCTTAACCCACAATTGCTGGGATGGTAAGACTGTATTAATTGTAAGTCGCTTTGGATAAGGGCATCTGCTAAATAGCATAAATGTAAAATGTAATAAATGTAAATGTGACCCAATGAGTTTAATATAGTCTATATTGTACCATAGCCAAAGCCAATTACACATCAATGCTTACATTAATCTACAGTCATCCTTAACCACGAACCATAAGCTTATTTTACAGAAACAACATTTCTCCCCAAAATTCACCACAAACCAAATTTGCAGAGTTCTGAGGTGGTTGAGAACCGAGGTACCACTGTCCTCCCCACCATGCCACAAGTCTTATCTTATGCTCCAACTCAGTCATCTGCCTGTAACAATTTTGCCATCAAGTCTTTTCTCCCACATCAAACACGAGAGCTGACTGTTTGCTCACTGTATAATCACCCCAAAACATGCACAGCTGTAACATAATAATTAACGGTCTTTAATCTGTGAGAGGTTATAATCCAATTCAATTAAATTTTTATTTATATGGAGCATTGTCTCAAAGCAGCTTTACAATCTTATATGATCTTAAAAGGCCAATCCCAAGTTGGAAAAACTCCCTGAAAGTGGTAGGAAGAAACCTCGGGAGGACCAACACTCAACAGGGGACCCGACATCCATGGGTGGCCAAGATGTTAATTAAATAAATACTTAAAAGTATAGTAAGTTATAGCACAATTAGGTCAATTAGGTAATTAATAATAAAATTGACATTTGTTATAAAATAAATAAACTAAATTATAAAACAAAACAGATTATAAAATGAGTCCTCAGTGGGAGGTCCTTGGAGACACATTGTCTCCTAATGTCCAGATGATGGAGGGAGTTACAATAATGTGTTCATGTAGAGCATTTGAAAACATAAAACATACTAAGCAAAGTTGTAAAGACTAAATGATTTAAGAACTTGGATGTTCAGTGTGAATGTTGCCTGACTTTTCCTCTGTACAGGTTCTGGTTCTTAAAGTTCATCTCTCTGCTCGGGATGGTTACAGCCGCCTTCTTCATCCCAACGGATTCTTTCCTACATGGTGAGTCTGCAGTAAATTCTTATTCTAATTTTAATTATAATTGTTTTTGGTGGAGTATCTGTAGTGGAAAAGAAATCTGACGTTTACATAGATTAAACATCTGACGCTTGCTAGCATGGTGGCACCGCAATATTCTGAATTCAATGACTACATATTTGTCCATTGACTTTACTATGAATTCCGACAGGGGGCAGTATATACATAATTATACCTCTACAGCCAACTCTACAGTGATTTCTCCAAGTACATCAACTGTGAATTGAAATCTCACCACAAAAGTTTTATGGCGTCAGCATATTTACGAGGCCGTAATTCAGAAAACTCTCACGAAAAATATACAAAATATATAAAAGTCATTTTGGTATAATACTCATACTCTCTGAAATGTATTCTGTGTGTTTGCTAAACGTTTTGTGTTCTTGCTGTTGGATTTCTGCCTAGCTGCCCTTATATAACTGTACAGTAGGCCTAAATACTGTAATGTTACGTTGCTTACTGTAACCCCCTGTTATCCTTGCATGTTAATTCTGATTGGTCGACATGTTTCCGCTGTCGATTCTGAATGGATGCCATTGGACGAAATGTTTGACTATTGGTTGACAAGTGGATCATTCTGTCTGGTCTAAATTTTTTCTAGGTCAATTCTGATTACATACCAAGTAGCCCCTTCTGATTGGTCTGTATTTTTATGACGTCAGTTCTGATTGGCTGTCAGAATGGAGCGTTGCCATTGCTACAACCAATTAGAATTTACTTTTAAAAAATCCTCCTGTACAAAACAGAAACGTTTACCTCCCCTGTCATTTACTGAAGAAATGTCCTTTTGTCAGAAGGCAGAGCATAGCAGTCTATACAATACTCTATTATAGACTAAAAACGCTGGCTCAAGTACATATCACCTCGAAAATCATTTTTAGCAATTCTTACCTTTGAAATCAGATCGTTAAACCAGATCAGCAGGTCTTCAAACTTAAGGGACCTTCTCCAGTAGCACCGTGACTGTGATCAGACTGGCATCCATTTTTCCCCTACAGTCCAACAGAGAATAGCAGAGGAAAAATGCTTTTTAAAAATCATCTAAGTGGACTTAATCACAGTGTATTCATTTGTACATTATCTTATCCTAGTCAGGGTCACAGGAGAGTCAGTGCCTAGCTGGTAGCACAATTAACCAAAGCACCCAGAGAAAACCCACACAGACACGGTGAGGACATGCAGACTCCACACAGACAGAGCCCAGTGTCAAAACAGGGATGGTGGCAGTGCTAATTACCTAATCCCAGTACAGTTTGTTTGAACTTGGAATTATTTGTGTAATTTGTCCTTTCTGTCCATCAATTCAAGGTAAAATAAGGATTAAGAGAAATTTGGTGATTGTTAAGGCTGATATTACTGATCATTATTGTTCATTTGGTTAGGATGTAGACTACATCTGAGAGCATATCTGTATGATCAGGGAAAATGTGAGAGAGCAAAGTTTAATACCAGCATTATGTTCTGTGAAATACAGATCAGCTATACTGCTCACAAAAATGAGGGGCTATTTTAAAATGAAATGTAGTCATAATATAATAGTAATGTTGTACAAAGCGGATTCCAAAAAAGTTGGGACACTAAACAAATTGTAAATAAAAACTGAATGCAATGATGTGGAGAT
>JAVSBV010155335.1:0-14968 GCA_033117975.1 Parotocinclus spilosoma
CTTTTTAGTTGTTATATATTATTTCCCCATTCTTATTATACGACGTGGGATATGCTTATCCCGCATACTTGGGTCCTGTTAAAAACACCGCCACTGCTTGTAACAGGGTGGGCATAAAAGGGACTAGCAAATAGTGTGTTTTGGCTGAGAAAACAAAAAACATTGGAGAAATTAACATTGTATCACGACTCAACATCCTCTCTGTGATGGTGTCTCCTGGACACATTCTAATCCTTCATGATCTCATATCATTATATCACTCACCCCTATACTGAGTATGGAAGTTTCACATACTTCCTACCTAAATATACTGCTCACGAAAATAACAATTTAAACAATCCCATAATAAAATATACCCAAATTTTGGTGAACAGTGTATTATTGTGGTTCAGGTGATCTTAATGTTTTGGCTCTTCACATGGTAATGGTGTGAATGCAAACACCTTGATGTTAGGACAGCTTGTTTTGTCTCCATTTTAATGCTGATATGATATGACGACAACAACAATGTGGTGGCTGCTAAATGCACAAAAACATTGCAACATTTAGCATTTTTGCCAAGAACAGGGTAACCTGTTCTTAAGACATAGTAGGTAAAGACTGCAGAAGGGAGCTACCACCGGTGTGCTAGAAGCGTAAAAAATAGGAGCACTCATCATGTTCTTCAGACATTAAACAGAAAACCAGTGGGGCATCTGCAACTAACAGCCTTACCCCAGTTTTTATGCACTAAATGTAATAACATACATTTTATCCCTGTGGCTTGAACAAACTGGTATTATCTAACTGGTGTTAGAATACTAAGCAATTAATAAATAATGAAATCTGATAAATATAATTTTAAAAGAAAGGTCCAATTTGATTTTGCACGGGGTTATAGTTCAGGTACACTGGCATCTAACAAACTCCAAGAAATTACACTGTGGTTAAAATTAAAGAGTTCCTTGTGGCACATCTTCCAAGTAGTTTGTTGCCATGGATGTGGTATCTATTTATAGAGTTGGAGACCTCAAATTGCTACAGGCTTCTGCAAATCTCCACCTGGGTTTCTCTAAGACATCTTTTACTCTTTAATCATTCTTCTGAATGTGAGGGAAGGTAAACTAACTATTCACCTCTTCTGCTCTGGTGGTTATTGATCTTCTTAATTATTTCCTTAACAGTGAATATTTTCAGGCTGGTGTAGCTGGTTTGAAAACTTCATTACCATTTTGTCTTATTCCATTTGTGCACTTCCTATTTTTTTAAGATTCTAAGGAATAATGTAACAACATTTTTATAGACCAGTAAAACAGTAAGTCATAAATGGCAGCTTCACTAAACACTCGAATAGGTATAAAAGAGCATGCTTTGTGAATAAGACTTTATAGTAAGTGTTTAATATCTGTAATGTGGTTGTCTTTAGAGAAAAAGCTTCATGTTTCTTTCAAGTAAAGTTAGAGTAAAAGGTCAAGTAGATACTTCTTTATAATGTGAGCTATTCATACTGGAGCTGGCTATAAAAGCTTACACTACTTATTTCCAACTCGAGGATTTTATTCCAGATCTACAGAACTAAATATTATGCACATGGACTCATGTTGAAGTGCCATGAAGAACCCATAAATCCACTTCTGACAATAATAGAATGGGCTACAGAGATAAAACAACTAAAACTATTAAAGCTATTAAAACTACTGCAAGGCAGTACAGAAGCGTTTAAGTCTGTATATCAGTCTGTTATTTATATATCTTTGTAGTGCTCCATTCCTTGTAAACCAGGTTCATGTGGGCATCACATGTTGGCACTTCTCATGGTCAGGTCAAACCCAGTCCATTGCAGGGCAAGTTAGGGTTGCTATTGCCCTTTGTTTACCGTGTAAAGGGAAATGGGACTAATTATTCATTTTAATAAGTTTAAATATATTATTTTAATTTATCTACATAAATTATTATTATTGCTGTTAATATTTTCTCTGTATCACAATACTAACTGAAATGCATTTCAGACTTACTTTCAGGCAGTGATTACTTTCAGATTAATCTGAGCCTTACAAAGACGATTTGAACAATCTGTTTTCTGCTATCACAGCATTAGTAACAGTGCTTTGCAGTAAATTTGTACGTCAGTAATTAGAGATATTAGGTACACATATTTTCAAGATATTAATACCCCATTGACCCAACACAGGACATTTAAATCCAAACAATGCTACAGATACCCATGGCTGAATATCTAAAAGAGCACAGTTGTCTCCACACAAGTTGAGAGGATATGCCAGTCACCTATTTGTATGCTTTAAAAAGCAACACGCTAAGACACAGCCAGATTAAAAACAAAAAACAAAAAAAAACATATATGTGTAAAAGATAACAAAATAAAGCTTTTAAAGGTTAGTGGTTTAATGTTTTTACTTGGTCTTGTGTCTGAACAGTATTTTGTCCACATAAGCACTGAATTTTTATATTTAATAGTTTCTCCAGTCAGCCTGTAACTCTGAATCATATGCCTCCTGCGTTGCAAAACCATGGACGCTGCATGTCATTTTTACATGATTTTACATGATATCACATACATACATATACACATACAACAGACAGCTGTTAAAAAGTGGCAGAGCTGATTGTGGCCATAATATCAGAGTATCAGAGCACAGATCAATTTGTTACAAGTGAGAGAAGTAAAGACTGAAAAGACAAATACAGTGGTGTTGGTCTTATGCCCAATTGATCTATGGACTGTCTTAATCAATTATAAAATAAAAAAAAAGTTACTTACATTTACCAGCTATGCATTTTTTTGTCTAACCATGAAGCGAAGGATGTCAGGCGAATCTGGTAGTGTATGCAGAGATTTCTTAAGGAGAAAATGTGACAGTGATTGGCATCATGTGTCTTGGAGGAGCTTTTGTGTGAGAAGGAAAGACAAATTGGTGAAAATGTGGAAAAAAGGTGAAATAAAAACTGCTACTTGGTGAGTTTGCCTGAATTAAAAACCATTGAAATATAATCAGATTTGCAACCCATTCTACTACTGGTTTCAAATATTGTGCACACTACTTTATATTACAACTTTATATACTCTTCACATAACACTGCTGATAGCATAAACTACTGATGGCATGTCCAAACAGCAATTTGGTCTAAATTCCATACATACTATATCTACTGGTTTGGAAAACAAAAATGTGTTAAAAGCTGGTGATCATCAAGACAAACAAAACTTGACTGTATATCTCACCTGCATTTAATATTTAAAGAAAAACAATTACACTGTAAATAACAATGATCATCACATCCTGAAGTCTCCTGAAATTGTTGATTGACACAGTAAGAAGACAAAATGAGTCAGTCAAGCATTCCAAACATTGCACTTTAAGCTCTGTACTTTGAGCTGGAAATTCACCAGGCATTTACACACACTGGTCACCTAATGCGGTAAACTTTTCTAGTACTTGGCTGGACCCCCTATCCCTTCAGCACTTGCTTTTAATAATTGATGGCATACATTCAGCAAGGTGCTGGGAACATTCTTCTGAGATTCTGGTCTATGTTAATATGATAGCATCACACATTTGCTGATGATTTGTTTGCTGGACATGCATGACATATATCTATTGTTCCACCACATGCCAAAGATACTATATTGGATGAAGATCTTTGACTAAAGAGGCAATTTAAGTGTAATGAACTCATTATGATGTTCAAGAAGCCAGTCTGAGACAATTTATGCTTTATTATATGGTGCATTTTCCTGCAGGAAGGATGCATTAGAAGATGATATAGTATGGTCATAATGGGATAGGCATGGTCAGGAGCAGTACTCGGGAAGGTCATGTTTGTCATGTTTAATTAATATTAGACATTAATTACAAAATATGTCTTGTAACATATAAAGCTCTTCATGGCCTGACTTCACATCTGAGTGAGCTCTTAGGCTATTTTCACATCACAAGCCACATTTTTTTGTTTAGATCGAATTTGGCTTTCTTGATGGTTCATATTCATAAATTGACCTGCATCTGTCTGTAATGTAAACCAATCTGTCCCTGAAACGTCTTAAATGTGCACATTGATACGTATATAATTCAATTCGTATACGTATATACACATTGCCTTCGTCACCAACAACAAAAAAGGTAATCCCAGACTACTCAGTGTATACAGGTGCAATGAATTTAATAGCAGCTCATTTGTGGAACAAAAAAACATCTCGTCTGATGAGCATACTCAGGTCAAGAAGGTGAAAAAAGGCCAGCCGACCGCTGCTTTCATAAGAGTCATTTGCCTTCTTATATGTAGTTTTGAGATTCCTTATTTTTTTTTGGAATTTTGACTACATTTGTGTAGCCACAGTTCGATATCTATTTGGCAGTTGTTTCAAATACAACTCTATCTCAAGCAAATCGCCAACTTGTTCTTCTCCTTTATTGCTGTTTTGCCGCACCAGGCGAATGTGTATGAATAAAAAGACACATAAAATCCAATCTGACTATTCTCATTCAAGTTCATAATGCACATGATATCAGTTATTGTTAATAGTCGCTGTGCTCGTAATTAATAACTAACTATATTTCACTTTTCTCTCTGAACTTGTTTTCCAGTAGCAGTTCCAGCCCCACACACTAAGATGTTCCTCCACTTCAGCTACACACAAATTGTTTCCATCACCAGATACCAGTCCCATCATTCCCAGTCCCCATCAGCAGGCAATAACTCTCTTCCTCCTTCAGTTGTCAAGAGAACAATGTGCCACCAAGGATAATCAGTTTTGGATATTAGTAGATAATGTAAGATTGTAAAGCCGCTCTATTTTGAAAAGTGCTAAATAAATAAATCTGACTTGATTTGACTTGGATCCAAGCTTTCATTTTATTTAAGCCAAATTCTCTATATTTCTATATTATTTCATTTAATTAGGTCTACGGTGATTTGTTCTGGGAAGTTATTAAAAACTCATCAATTAAGAAATGGATATATTATGTGAATAATTAGTAATTGGTAGTAATTGCTAGTGGTAAAATTTTGTAGTAGAAAGAATTCTAGTTTTTGGTCTTCCTGTATTACAGGGGTTTGTGCAGAAGTAATCTCTTTGAACCAACCTCTTTTCTACACAAATGCATTTTCTTCAATTTATTCAGATGATTGCAGTCTTACAATTTTCTGTTGGCACCTGCAATATCACCTGCTTCTCTGAAAAGCTTCTGTCAGAGAACTGCTGTCTCACTCTGGCAGTTAGAGCATCTTTCTGTTAGGTTTGGGCTTAGGTGGAGCCTTCGAGGTTGAACCAAAGTGCAGTGTAACACACAAGAAACCAGGACCGGGAAATGGGTATAAGAACATGATACGTTTATTAATATAAAATAAGTGCTGAAAGTGCGTGAGTGCTTTAAGTGTCTGTATGCGGTGGATGGTGAGAATCTGGATCCATCCCGTTGGGGTGAGGCATGCTATGGGCAAGATTCTGCCACGAGTACTGTTATTAAGGAAAACAAAGGCACAAACATGGGCAGACAGAACAAACTAATAGTAACAATAAAGGGTAAACAAAGCCATTCTTATTGCACACCATTAAAAAAAATCTTGTCTGCATTTCCCTCTGAATGCCTCATATGCAGTTTGTTGTTCTGTGTTTCACTTTCAGATGTTTAAAAGGTTTCTGAAAATGTTGCAGTATTTTGATTTGTCACATTTTACCTCAATATTGTTAAAGGGAGTAAAAATTGTTTTGTTTTTTTACTTCAGCCTGCATCACAGCTTTTCTTGTACTTCAGTCTGTGTGACCCAGCATGATTATGTGTGAGGGAGAAATTCCTAAGTTGCAACATATATTTAGATAATATAGATAGTTCTATGGAAGGGATGAATCTTAGAAAAGAATGGCCAGGGTAAGAATTACTTCAGTAATGTATGCCTATGCCTAGTGAAAATCAGATTTTCCTATTTACACACATTATTGTAAGCTCACTGGACAAAACATTTGTACCTAATAAAGTGCAATACAATGAATAACATTTGTTCTTTGTTTTGGCACAAGTTTCTGGAGGTAGGTGTCATTAATATTCAGCCACTCTTTCATCAAAGAACTGTGCAGTTCAACCAGATTTGTGGTTGACTTCCAAGGCGTCTTACTTGTTGTTCCAGTGAGTTTTACAGATTTTCAATAGGATTTACATCTGGGTATTTTACATGCATGATCCAGAATGTCCCCTCACACTATGGCCTTTGGCATGCCCAAATATAATCACCCTTGTTTTCTGCATTGTACCACTGCACTATGGTTAGAGATAACATATTTAGTCTGTTAGCAGTTTGGCATTGTGGGCCTGATAAGTGTTATTTTAACAAGTAAACATCTACCCACATGTCTATGCATCCTGACCAAACATTTTGCTCTTTGTTTGTAATCAACAATATGCAGTAAGCCTTCTGTATGCTTTCAAAGAGGCCCACTTCTACTAATCTATGTATTCCAAAAATATTTTAGCAACATCTATGTAAAAATGCTAGTCCCCTGATAATTAGTTGAACCTTGATATAGCATCTGCTTCTTTTGTTGTCACGGACTGCTCATTGTGATAAGATGTTCATTTGCCCACTTCCAAGACTTTATGGGTCATTTTAACATTTTTAACAAACATATACTTATTTTGGCTGGTGTTATATATATTACTGTATTACCATACGACATACAAGTCATGTTGCGAGACATTTTTCTTATTTTCATCTAATAAAAAGGTCCCAGTTATTGTGAAACAGTGAAAAGGTGTGTGCTACATCCAAAACCTAAAAATAAGCCTTTTTCAAAACTCTACCCACAAAAAAAGAAAACCACAAAATGTCTCCTAATATTTTGGTTGCATACCCTAGACAATAGTGTGATCAAATTGTAAGAAATATAAGTAAAATACTTCAGCAATTTTAACTTGTCCTCAGATTTTTCAGCATCTAGATTCCACTTTTTATCAGCAGCTGAGAAAAACAGAATAATAAAAACAAAGGTCTCAAAACTAAATAAAAAATTTGTTAAACATGAAGCATACAATTATTATAATATGTTACATAATACAATCTGGTGCATTACTTTATAGCGATTAACTTAACATAGTTTTTCCAAACATTTTCCTATTTGTAATTTAAGTAGGTACCCATCACCATATTTGTTCACATTTCATAATTAACATTTGGCAAACACATTTGGTTTCATGTTTTTTTCTTTGATTATACCCAGTTAAAGCACATTCATACAGCTTCAAACTTAAAGTTTCTACTACATTTAATTCTCCTGGAAGCTCAGACAGCTATTGTGGCTCAGAGATAAGAGCAAGATGCTGGAAACAGCAGTTCCTAAAATCCTAGATTCAAACCTCAGACTGGGCTTGCAACCAATAAGCTTCTAAAGATAAACTCAGTCTTGGCTTCCTCCTCCTACAATCTTAATTGTATTTATGTCTCCTTTTGTCTACTCCTTCTAGAGGATTTAAGGAGAAACATCAGTGACAATGTATAAGGTACATAAATATACTTTATGCGAATGAAATACAAGTGAGAATGAACATTAAGTCTCCTGTGGTATGAAAAAATGTTCCGTCCCCATAGCAACATAAATTTAAAGATAAAAATGAAACCCCTCAGGGTAAAACCTAGTGACAGATGACAAATAAGTAAACTAAAAAAAATGACAATGGAAAACAATATACAATATACAAATGTGAAAATACAATGTGAAAAATTGATATGTTTGAATCAGTGTCATATGAACTTCTAGCCAGGAATGTTAGTAGGCAACAACTTGCAAACAAATTGTATAGAGAAGTCAGTATCTAGATACTTAGATTGATTAGAAAGAAACTAGTAAATAAACAAGTAGGAAACCAAAAAGAAAAGTGCCAAACAAACCAATTAAGTCCAAGGAGTTGGAGAGGGTCTTAAGGGAGGAAATAATTTGACCCAGATCCAACAAGTTTATCAAATGCAGTGCCACAGTCTATGGTGTGCAAAATGGCATTGTGTTGCTCTACTAGATGGAACATAAGAGAATACAAGTGATTATTTAGACAAATAATTTTTGATCCTGTGTTTGTGTTATTTATTTTAGAGATGATTCCATCTTCAAGCGATTTCATATTAGGCAATTAATTAAAATAATCTGATTTAATTTTTTTGAGGATTGCTTCCTTTAAATTAAACAATTGTAAACAATAATTGCTTTTAGTCATAAGTGGTTTGTTTATCTGCTTAACATTTAAGTGTGTTGATTCCATAATTTCTGCCACAAGTGGTAATTAGATTAACATTCCAAACAGATGTAGTAGACTGCTTTCCTAGGTACCTTTCTCTTTGCTTTGTTTATTGAATTATCTTTTGCATTGTTTTTCTGTACAGTTTCTTATTCTGAATTTGGGGAACATATTATAATGAACATGTCTAACTTTTGAGATGAACAATGCTGGTCATCAAAGACACCATATGGCCAAAAATCAAACAGTGTTTGATATGCAATGTCTTTGAAATCTTCTTTCTTGAATATTGAGCGCTGCAAATGAGGCACCTCACCAAGGACGTCTCCTGTCTTATAAATCCTTAGTGAGTTTAATTTGAAGGGACACTTGTATTCTTAACACAGTGACAGCAAAAATGCTGTTCTCTGTTTAATTTCACCAAGGACTGAAACTATTTCTAGCAGAACGACAGTAAAACCACTGTTCCTACCTAAAGTAATAAATGACAAAAACATTTCCCTTTAGGTTTTGACAGCTGTGTAATCAGGGATAGGAATTATTGTCTAAAGCTGTTGGCAATAAATATGCTGATCTTACCTGATAAGGGGACTTTTAGCCTTCGCACCACAGACAACTTCTTCTAGTGTATGTCACAATGTCACAATTTACACTTAACAAACATGATAAAATAATGCACATTTCCAGACATTTGTAGGGGCCTAATGGGATAAAGCTATTGTTAAATAGTTTGTAAACCACCAGATTCCATTCATTTTGGCTTCATGATGCAGTTTAATTCAGTTTCAACTCTTTACATCTGTTTCCCGTTTTCTTTTTGTGGGGACTTTTTACTTTCTACTACTTTTCCATTATTGACTCTCCATCTGCACTTATATTGATAATACAAGCATTCTATTGGACCACTGACTTTAGTGTATAATGACTACTTTAGTATCAGCTGAGTCATCCATGCAAATACCTTACCTCAATCAATTCTAATACATTTAATAAATTAACTGTTTAACTTTGCTATTGCTGAACTTGTTCCTTGAGCAGGAGAAGTTCTGGCTGCACCCTCTCAGCAGGGAAGGTGGGTGACGGTTCAGTGGCATGGTCGTAAGGCTCGACCACCAGAGTGCCACTCTTAACCTGTTCATGTGTGAAACAGGCTCTCCTCAGTGACATACCTACTGAACATCCTAATAATATAGCCCTGGTCACAGGTGACTCTAAAGGTTACTAATGCTAATTTTATAAAGGTGTTTGACGTTGCTAAGGCAATGTACAATGCAGTAATTTACTTTGGCCTCATCCAAATGTACTTTCTAATTATTACCAATTTCCTCCAAAAGCTTAGGAAGAATTGTCAACCAGCTTTGTAGTTACTGCCAAAGTAATGTTATTTGTGTAATATTTCATTCAGGATTCTGGCCCCATCATAATACTGAAACAGCATTAATTAGAGTATTTAATGATTTATTAACGTCCTCAGATAATGGACATGTTTTTTCTTTTTCTATTAGATTTGCAACATTAGACACTGCAGATCATAAAATCTTACTGGACAGACATCCGTAATAACATCTTACTGGACTTGGTTTAGATAATATCTGACAGACCACTACCAGTTAGTTTATGTAAATAATCTATGATCTAAGCCCTCAATAGTTAAGTGCAGTGTGCCTTACGGGTGGGCCCTGTGCTTGGCCCACTATTATTTAAAATAAATAAATAAGTATTAAAAAATAAATAATTAGTCAAATCTGCCAGTAGGCTCAATTATTCATAAACATGGCATCAGATTCCTCAGTTATGAAGATGATACACAGCTGTACATATTAGCCATTCCAAATGATAACCTTACAATCAGCAACAGCAAATTAAATTGGATTTAAAGATTGAATGTCATTGAATTTTCTTTTACATACTCAGTTTAAAATTGAAGTGTTATTAGTAGTAAATATCCTTTCCTTTCAAGATGCAAAGAAACTGGTTCATGCAGTTATATCCCCAAGGCTGAATTGCTGTAACACTTTATTTGCTGGCTGCTTTCGTAAACCTATAAATAAATTAAATTTACTTTAGTATGCAGCAGATTGAGTACTAGAACTAGAAAATTTTATCATATCACCCCTGTTCTGGCACCGCTACACTGATTACCAGTTAAATCTCACCTTAATTACAAAATCTCTTGTAATTTATTAAACTCTACATGGCTGTGCTGGGATGCATGACTCGGGTTACTCGTGCTGAAGTCTGAAGTCATGTCTGGTCTGGCTGGGCTGGAATCTAGTCCTCTCGATCTTGTGCATCCTTGCCTTAGGACTAATGGCAAAGCTGGGGGTTCATTGTCAAAGATATATTGTGATCTTGTATGATGGGTTTCTGTCTTCTTGCTTCCTTAGTGTTATCACTCAGATTTGTTATTGCTACGAGATGTGATGGTTTTTATTAGGACCCAGGTATGCGTCCCATCATGGCGTCCCGGTGCTCCTGCGCTTTTGCGCTCTCTTGAGTCTGACTCTGGTCGGCTGCTGACTTGAGATATACCCCGGCAACACGCACTCTATAAGACGTGTCCCGGCATGGTTTAATTTAATTGCATGCACATTCAAGCTCACGTTCGATTCCTATTCAGGACGTACACCCGACTGGAGTGAGGCTAGGTAGGTGCCGATGACTGAAGCGCGCTAGCTCAAAACGTGCGAGGAGCGCACGAGTGCGGAACGGGAAAACCCTCAAAGTGCCCCTAACAAACTAATTTACCTCGGGGGTTATCAGGTTACACCAGTTCTTCAGCACTAAAAGCCCCCAGAACTTTACCACTATCTCTCGGGAAAGCGGAAGGGCGCAAGGGCTCCGGTGGTCAGACGCTCAAACCGAACGGAGATGGAATCCCGATGGAATAACGATGGCCTGGCCCCGAACAGCGCTAAAACCACACCTTTATAGGACGCAAAGCAGCTGTTCGGGATCTGGACATAATTACGATAATGGATATATAGGCCGCCTCATCGATAGCTCTATAATGGGACCGGCGAGAGCGGCCAAACGCGGATGTAAGGTAGGAACCCTAACAGTTATTTTGTTTTTCTGTGATATCTTTTGGTCCTCCTCTTTCTAGTTATGCTGCTATAGCTAATGCTGGCGGAGTTTCATGCTGCCCATGGTATCAGTGACTATTAATAGACTTTGGGCTTTTAACCATTACCTATTTTTTTCTTTATCATGTTGACATACCAGGTCCATCCCACAATAAGATGTTCCTCCACTTCAGCATCAATGCTGGTTTCCATTATCAGAAACCAGTCCCACCATTTCCAGGCCACACCAGAGGGCAGTAACTCTCTACATCCTTTGGATGGCAGGAGAGGATGTGCTTTTATAGATTTTTACACTGAGGACTCAATTTTCCAAAGTGACTCTATGTATTGGATTTAATAATTACCAAAATGCACATTTGCTATGTTATTCAAGTCATGATTTTATTTATCTAATAAAATCATAGTTATTATTTATAAAAGTGCTTCGAGAGAATTGTCATGAGGCACATCAAGACGCTGCTTCCTACTTCATTATACCCTCTGCTGTTTCCGTACATTTCACCTGGCACTCACCTTTTAGTTCAGCATTCAACACAATCTTTCCTCAGCACCTGATCGGAAAGCTACACCTACTGGGCCTGAACACGTCCCTCTGCAATTGGATCCTGGACTTTCTGACTTGTAGATCTCAGTCAGTCCAGATCAGATGTTACACATCCAGCACCACTTTGTTGAGCACTGGGGCTCTCCAGGTCTTTGTACTCAGTCCATTGATGTTCATCTTGCTGACTCACGACTGTGCAGCAATGCACAGCTCCAACCACATCATTAAGTTTGCAGATGACACGGCTGTAATGTAATCAGCAAGAACGACGAGTCAGCATACAGAGAGGAAGTTCAATGGTTAACAAACTGGTATAGAACCAATAACCTGTCTCTGAAAGTAGACAAGACCAAAAATGGTTGTTGACTTCAGAAGGACAAGGCTCAATTACGCTACACATTGATGGCTTCACTGCGGATATCATCAAAGGCACAAAGTTCCTGGGAGTTCATCTGGCAAAGGATCTCACCTGGTCCTTTAACACCAGCATCATAACTAAGAAAGCCCAGCAGTGTCTTTTCTTCCTGCAAAGGCTGAGGATGGCACATCTCCCTTCTCCCATCCTTACCATATTCTACTGAGAAACCATTGCGTGCATCCTGAGCAACTGCATCACTGCCTGGTTTGAGACATGCACCATATCAGATCGCAAGTCACTAAGTGAATAGTAAGGACAGCTGAGAAGATCATCGGTGTCTCTCTCCCCACTATCATTGACATTTACACCACACACTGCAGCTTCAAACAACCAGCATTATGGATGACCGCACACACCCCTCACACAAACTATTCACCATCCTAGCATCTGGAAAAAGGTACCGAAGCATTGAGACTGTGCAATAGTTTTTTTCAGCAAGCTATTAGACTCCTGAACAGCCAGAGTCTGGTATGAACAAATGTTCACACCAGTGACTGGACTGAACACCCAAACACACACACACACACATATTCACACCTTTTAAAAATTGTCTACACACCTACTGCTGAATGTTAAGCCAACGTGATAACATTAGTACTACTGCTAAAATTTAGATTATAGTGTTTACAGTGTCTAATGTTTACATTTAATCCAAAATGCACACAACTACACCCTTCCTGTATTTATAGTTCATTTACTTGTAATGGTCTCATATATTTACAGCATTGCCTTGCGTATTTATTGTAAATTTTATTGTCATTGCACATGGTTCTGCACACATACACTTATGTTGTATGTGTAGTCTATTGTTTTATGTAGCACCTTGGTCCTGGAAAAACATTGTGTCATTTCACTGTGTACTGTACACCACTGTATATGATTGAAATAACAATAAAAACACTTGAATTGAGAAAGCGCTTTATAAATAAATGTGACTTGATTTGACATGTATCAAATGAATTCTGATGAAAAATAATGTTTGACTTCCTTCTATTAAAGGATTTGAAGTGTTCAGTCCTAATCCAGTTATGCACTGCTGGTGCATAAACCCTGGCCATTGCAAGGGTAGCCTAGCGTGTTAAGACAACAAAAGCACAACACAAAAACATATGTAAAAAAATAAAATTAGTCAAGAGCTAATTTTTGGCCTCGAAACTATGCACATTGGATGAGACATGATTTTGGGCGGAATTTCACTGACTGGACAAATTTTATTACAGTGAATAAAAATGAACAAGATGAATAAAGTAACGAAGACATGCTTTTGCTGCTCACATAAAAATGCAAACATTGATATTTAGGGCTGTGATAAAACATCTATGAAGAAATATTTATATTAATACAATTTCCAGCTCAAAGTCATTTATATCCGATTTTGGAAAAACAGGGCCATGTATGTATAAATACCTCACGGCCAGTATGTCATATAAAAGCTGAAACCTTTTAGTTAGTCCTGTACCAAGTATGAAAAGGCTATGAGTGGAGAGGCAGACTAAAAATACAGGAGCTGCTTCATGAGGAGCAGAAGTGGATGAATTGAACAAAACAATTGCGAAAAAAACTTGAGAAATTGTCCATTGGAAAAACATACCATTATACACAAGCTCAAATTAATGTATTCATTTACATTCAAATAAATTGCAGAAAAACACACCATTGGTCTGTAATGGCATCCAGACTGCTGTCCTAACTGACAAACCATTTACTGTTAGTATTAGTAGTATATTTGCACTAAATTCTCAATACCTCACAGCAGTTTCATAAAGTAGTATAGTATTTATAGAAATGGCTTTGTCTTGGTGTAGATGCACAAAACATTGATCCCTTAAAAATCTGTGCGATCAGAAAGAACCATTAATTATCTAGCACCATTGTATATTTCCCATCATTTCCTGTTTCATTTAAAGTGTTAAGTGGCATCATGAGAGCAATTATGATTGCTACTGCTTCCACCATCTGGTGACGCAGATTAAGTTAATCATTTCAATTGTTATTGAAATGCTTATTGCTCCTGGAAAATCTAGTCCACTGGTGCTTTACTGTCAAAGTACATTTCACGTTTTCATACAGGATAATTAATTTGTCGATTGCGCTCATGACCACGCTTCAGTAGGAATTGGAAGACATTGATCCGTAATCACTGTGGTTTTCATGCTCTTTTCATTAGCTCAGATTGAAATCCAGTTAAGCATTATACCATTTTATAATTCTATATAGTGATGCAGTTTTATTAATATTACCTGTTAGGTGCTGTGTTTCCTCAACTACTTCACAAAATATGCATCAACAAAAGGTGAGGGGCACAGTATTCCTAGCACGGCTCACAAAAATTAATTGATATTTTATTTGAAACTTATATAAAACAAACTTAAATATCCCCTAATTTTTGTGTGCAGTATACAGTGGTAAAAAACTGTTTGCCCACTTCCTCATTTCCTGTTTTTTGGATGTTTGTTACACTTAAGTGTTTCCGAACATTAAACCAATTTAAATAATAGTCAACGACAACACAAGTAAACACAAAATGCAATTTGTAAATGAAGGGGTTTATTATTTGTTTAAGGGAGAAAAAAATCCAAACCTACATGGCCCTGTGTAAAAAAGTGATTGAAACCTAATAACTGGTTGGGCCACCCTTAGCAGCCACAACTGCAACCAAGCGTTTGCGATAACTTGCAATGAGTCTTTTACAGCGTTCTGG
>JAVSBV010155344.1:0-14968 GCA_033117975.1 Parotocinclus spilosoma
CTGCACCCTGTGAGCGAAGTAGACGAGCTGGATTGTAAGATTGTAAGAGTTCACTCAGATAATGTGGGGCCAGACCACGTAGAGCTTTATACGTTACAAGAAGTACTTTATAATCAATGCACAGTTTAACTGGTAACCAGTGTAGAGACGACAGAAAGGTTAAGGTACTGGACTCTGGACCTGATGGGCCAGGGTTCAAATCTCACCTATGCCAAAGCTGCCACAGTTGGGTCCTTGAGCAACTGTGTCAACATAACCCACCATTGTTTGGATGGTAATCTGTATAAGTTGTAAGTAGCTCTGCATAAGGGCATCTGCTAAATGCCGTAAATGTAAATTTAAATTTGAGTCAGTGATGTGAAAACATGAGCAAACAACGGCAATCAGCGTATTTTCTTTTTGCACCAAAAACTTTGTTAGGACTGTAGCTGAAGGAGATGATGCAAACGGCAGATTTGGGACAGCACCAATATTTGCAGTTCAAAGGGATGAGGATGACCCATAGACGTTTCATTTATTTTTCATTTTTTGGAAACGACTGAGTTTGTGGCTCACTCATCCTTGCCTTAGGCTTTCAATTTAGCTTGCCAAACAAATGGCTCTCTCTGAAAAAAAAAGGCCTGTCTATTTCCTCAAACTGACGTCAGGGACGACTCTCAACCCTGCTGGATTCTCCACATCAGCCAAGTCGTCCTCAGGCAAAGATTCTAACTTGGAAATTACCTTTCAGAAGTAAAGTGATGAAGTAGGAGCGGCGTCTGAGACAAGTCTGGAAGATTTATTCAGACGGCTGTGTTTATTTGTAGACTTTTAAATAGGTGTGAGATTATGCCCAGTGTGAACATACATCAGGAGCCCAACATTTGGACGCGTTAGCAGACAGCGGTAAATTAAAAACGGTGGTAGGGTTTTCAGCAGTTGAGCCAGAGCTAATAAAGTATATCTTCCCTAAAGGATGTTTCTGCCATTAAATGAACGACTCTGAGCACTCTTTGTAATGGCAGCGTGCGCCATAAGTTTAGTTTCAGCATGATGAGGAAATTTTGAATAGAAAACCCCTAGCTATGTAGACGTGAGAGATGCCAGCAGTCTCGCCTCCTCTTATGTAAGGCAGATGGTTGGACTGGTTTTTGTGGAATTACTGATGGGAGCTAAAACATACAAGTTTATGACGCATTTGCTGTAAAATCTTTCGCTTATCATCAAAGAGCTGAATGAGCTCGAGGATAGATGAGGAGAAGCAGCTGAGATGATCATACTGAACCTGCATGGCATCTTCAGGAGAAATGGGACTTTGGAGAAACACCTACTGGTTTGTTTCAAAAACGGCTCAAGTGTTGATGAAAAATACAGGAAAAAAGAATTTAAAAAGATTAAAAATGATACATTAATTCATGTATTAATTCATTGTTTTACTCACTTTATCCAATAAAGGCTTGCAGGGAGCCAAGAGCTAACCAGAAACACGGGGTCAAAGGTGGAAGCCTCAATAACCCCTAGAAATTCCTTCACAGGGCACATGCTCATGCTTAAACACTTTTAAATACACCAGTATTTGCAAGAAGAAACTGGTGTACCTAGAAGAAACACACAGTCACGGGAAGAACATCCAAATGTCCCACAGGCTGCGTTCAGGCCAGGAGTCCATCTATGGGATCACGTTTATCTGTGAGGCAACAGCACAACCCACTGTGCCACCATCATGTTGAACAAGTATTGGAATAATTAATAAGCCACTAATTACCTTAATACTTAATGACTTAATTAAAGGTCATTACAATAATTTTCTCACTGAAAAGTGTAAAATACCATCTTAGATTTCTAAATATGAGCTTTCATAATGTAGAAGCACATAACTCATTAATATTACTGTTAATGGTAATACAAATATTATTATTATTATGTAATCGCCGGTTATTATCTCAGCAAGAGGTGGAGCAGCTCCGAGTCAGAGCCTGGTTTCTCTCGGGTCTTTCCCTGTCGGGCCATTGCTTAGGCTCAAAAAAGAAATTTAAAGGTTGTATCCAATATTATTATTATTATTATTATTATTATTGTTGTTGTTGTTTTTGTTGTTGTTGTTAAAAGTAATAGTAGTAGTAGTATTCAGAATTACAAGTTAAGGAAAACTGAAATACAGTCGATTCCGGTTAATGGGACCACATCGGGACGTGATCATTTTGATCCTAATAATCGGCTGGTCTGATTAAACGAACATGCCCTATGTTGCAAGACGGGACGTGTTATGTAACATATTAAATGTTTATTAAACTTTTATTGTACGATTTACACGCATAGCAAACGTACAAACAAGAACTACTGTTACTTATCAACTTTATTCATTGAAAAATAAATTTGCAAACAAGTTTTTCGAAACGATTTACAACACAATGCAATGTTTAGGTACTCAGCATGCAAAGCGTAATACTGTAAAAAACAAGTTCTTACTAAATTCCAGTCAATGAAAATGTTAAGCAAAGACCTGTAGGTGGCAGTAGAGGGCTGGGGGAGAAACTCGGGAGTTTTCGGGTAGTGATGTCAGACATGAAGAGTTTCTTCACGGATATTACATACTGTACAGGTTTTTTGGTCCGATTAAGAGAAAGTTTGGTCCAAATAAGCGAATAACATTACAAGTATTTAATAGGTTTCGGTACTTTAGGATTTGGTCTGAATAAGCGGCTGATCCCATTAACTGGTGGTCCTATTAACCGGAATTGACTGTAGTGAATAGTTAACAAAACCTACACTGGGTAGCGACAGCATTAACTTTAAAGGCTTGTTTACTGTTTTGAAAGCTCTTTCTCTTCATTATCAGGGCCACGATTTAGAGTTTTTTTTTAAGCAAGGCAGTATTTTAACACATTCTTAACGATTGGAAACAAACATTTTTAAATTTGGATTCATCACTCCATAATCCTCTTTTCTGTTGCTCTTTATTCCACTTTTTGTCAGTTTTGCCCTATCTTAGCCTTTTCACCCTGTACGCTTCCAAAAAGACTATTCCTGATTAAACTTCTTCGGATTGTTAAAAGGTCTACTTGGCATACCGATAAACTCCTGATAAACTTGTTCATTTTGATGCAGTACAGTTTTTATGCCTTGGTCTTGTCTGGACTGTTTGCAAATAACGCTTCTCCGTTCCCTTATGTATCTGTCGGGCCATTACTTTGGCTCAAAAGAGAAATTTGAAGGTTATATCTAATATTTAATATTATTATTATTATTATTATTATTATTATTGTTGTTGTTGTTGTTGTTGTTTAAAAGTAGTAGTGGTAGTGGTGGTAGTAGTAGTAGTAGTAGTGGTGGTAGTAGTAGTAGTGGTGGTAGTAGTAGTAGTAGTAGTAGTAGTAGTAGTAGTAGTAGTGGTAGTAGTAATAGTAGTGGTGGTAGTAGTAGTAGTGGTGGTGGTGGTAGTAGTAGTGGTGGTGGTGGTAGTAGTAGTAGTAGTGGTGGTGGTAGTAGTAGTAGTGGTGGTAGTAGTAGTAGTAGTAGTAGTGGTGGTGGTAGTAGTAGTAGTGGTGGTGGTAGTGGTGGTAGTGGTAGTAGTAGTAGTAGTAGTAGTAGTGGTGGTAGTAGTAGTAGTAGTAGTAGTGGTGGTGGTGGTGGTAGTAGTAGTAGTAGTAGTAGTAGTGGTGGTGGTAGTAGTGGTAGTAGTGGTGGTAGTAGTAGTAGTAGTAGTAGTGGTGGTAGTAGTAGTAGTAGTAGTAGTAGTAGTGGTGGTGGTGGTGGTAGTAGTAGTAGTAGTAGTAGTGGTGGTGGTAGTAGTGGTGGTAGTAGTAGTAGTAGTAGTGGTAGTAGTGGTGGTAGTAGTAGTAGTAGTAGTGGTGGTAGTGGTAGTAGTAGTAGTAGTAGTGGTAGTAGTGGTGGTAGTAGTGGTGGTAGTAGTGGTGGTAGTAGTGGTGGTAGTAGTTGTAGTAGTATTCAGAATTACAAGTTAAGGAAATCTGAAATACAGTCAATTCCGCTTAATAGGACCACATCGGGACACGATCGTTTTGGTGCTAATAACTGGCTGGTCCGATTAAACGAACATGCCCTACGTTACAAGATGGGACGTGCTATGTAACATATTAAATGTTTATCAAACCTTTATTGTGCGATTTAAACGTATAGCGAACATACAAGACTACTGTTACTTACCAACTTTGTTTATCGAAAAAATATTTTTTTATATCTCTTTATAATCCCTTTGTTTTATACTGTACAATCCAAGCCTTTAGGAAACTGAAGTGGTTGAAGCGATTGTGTGATTATACAATCGTCCCTGATACAGATTGCAGATGATACTGTGTCTAAATGGGGATTTTTTTCCCTCATTTTATCAGACCGGTATTCTTCTCAAAAGGTTCTACCTGTCTGCTGTCACCTCTGGCTGCTACCTACTCACTGGAGAGGAAGCACCAGGTTACTGTGAATGTAATACAGAACTAAAAAGCAAACTTGTATGGATGGAATGCTGCCCCTTAAAGTCACAGAGACACTGCTGCTTTTCAGCAGTAAAAACGAAAGGTTTATAAATCAAATTATATTTAATAATTACAAAGTTTATCACGTCTAGGACTGAGCCACTTATGAAGAGGAGAAAGTAATAAAGAAAACAAAAGGTGTGCCTATGATATAGCCATATCTATGCAGCATATACAATAAAATAAACCTAAACCTCTAGCTGCTCAGTCAGAGTTTAGTGGGAAGGTGTTGTTTAAAGCTTACAAGTGTGAAGGTTATTAAACATAACATGTGAGCTGATCTTTTGAGCTTTGTTCACACAGATGCCAGTATTCATTCCTTGACAGTGGTTTTCATGAATGGCTTTTATTTAAATGGCTTTCAGTTTTCTGGTCTGCACAGTGACTGAACAGAGGATGTGTGAGGAACCTCAGATCGGGTTCATTTGGTGGTGATCTGAGCTGTTCATTTAGCTCCCTCCCTCAGGACGGATTATTAGCTCCTCTTCTCTCAGCCCCTTCATGTGTCTGGAGACGGTTGACTCACCTTCAGCCGTCCAGTCTCAGCCACATGTTACTGATTTCACAGGAGGATGGTTCTGATGGCTTTGCAGAATGGTTATGGTTTAATCCTCCTTTTATCTAACTGCTGTTTTCCTGTTAGATCACATCATATCCATTTGTTTGATTTCACTGGCCCTCAGTGGCCCTCAGTGTAGTTTGTTTGCTCTGACATAAGTTGCATGATGGATGTTTTATGTTGCATTAAGAACTGCGTCAAATGATATCTAAAATGAGTTCAAATCAAGTCAAGTCAGTTTTATTTATATGGAACCTTTTACAATGGAGCATTGTCTAATAGCGGATATGACAGCTATTCACCTAAAAATTATGTCTTTAGGTGTGTAACTTCACAATCCTGAGTACAATATGATTTCTTTGTTTCTAAAGCACAAGCAATGCAAAACAATGCATATTTTCTTGAATATGTGTTTGGGCTAAAAAAAAAAAATTAGTCTTCTGCAACTAACAAAAATAACTAGAAACTGAGGTTTGTAAGTGAGGGGCGTGTCCATGCCTTTAACAATCGTATTCAATTAAAATTTATTTATTTAGCTCTTTTTATGACGGAGCAGTGTTTCAAAGCAGCTTTACAATATTATATTATCTTAAAAGGCCAATTCCAAGTTGAGCAAGCCTATGGCGACAGTGGCAAGGAAAAACTCCCTGAAAGTAGAAGGAAGAAACCTTGGGACACCGAGACTCAAAAAGGGACCCGACCTCCATGGGTGGCCTAGATGTTAATTAAGTAAATACATAAAAGTATATTGAAGTAATAGTAAAATTAAGTTTAATTTAAACTAGGAAATTAATTTAAATCAATTATAATATTTAAGTTAGTAATAAACTAAATAAAAAAAATTGTAGCTACACTTCATCCAAGAATATTAGGACGAGGGGGTTGAACATAGCTGTACCCAGGAGCTTAAGTTTAAGATTGTTATTTCTACAAAAGCTATCTGCGTTTATCCTAATTAGGTTATTATAACAGAATTTTGGAGTGCATTTAGGCTTAGGGCAGATGCGGGTAACAGACACAGTATTAATAAAGTTAAGCCTGGATGACAGTGCATGGCTATCAGCAGACAGTTGGTTAAGTCTGCTGCCTGATCCCTGCTCTGGATAGTCAGGCCCTTAAAAATCCTGTCATAAGACTCTGGGCAATACTACAGGAAATGAGTGCAGCACCTTCCCGGGTGGGATGGACACCGTCCTGTCCTAAAAGGCCAGGCTTACCCTCAAAACTAGTCCAGTTGTCTATAAAACCCCACATTGTTTTTAGAGCACCACTTGGATAACCAGTAGTTAAGTGACCACAACCTGCTAAAGGACTGGTCACCTTACTGCATTGGGATGGGGCCAAAGCAGACTACCGCATCGGATATTGCCTTCGCAACTCTAATCACCTCTATATAGTTAGCCTTAGTAACTTTCTACTGGCGAAGGCCTATATCGTTAGCCCCTACATAAATAACTATCGTATTAAATCCACGGCTCTGAAGCTCACTAAGGCTCCCTATTATGTCCGACACTCTGGATCATTGACAGATTTCTGCAGTTATGTGATTATTCAAATGGTCATGAATGCAGAATGCTCCGATGTTGAAATCTGATTTATGTCACACATTTCTGTGAGATTATTGGCTGGTTGCAAAGTAGAAATTTGATTCATGCACGAGTCAAGTAAACCCAAAGCTTCCCCTTAATCTGATTACTAAAGTGCATATAAACTTATTTAATGTATTAATAATTACTGACAATTTCACTTCACTTGCATCAGATCATCAACGCATGTGACATCATCAGTCTCTGTGATGCACATGACATTTTGCAGCCCAAAAATGTTTTTCTCACCCATTATGAAGCATGGCTGGTGGTCTCACCTCAATTCCCTCAAAACCCTCAGTGTTGAAACAGCTGAGTCTCTGGCTATCTTCAAACGCCGGTTGAAATCCCACTTATTCCGCTTTTACTTCAACTACCCCCCTACCCTTGTTTTTCTCTCACTTAAAAAACACACAAAAAAACACAACCTTATTAATATTTGAAGCGTATTATTGTTTAGATTCCTGATTATTAGGAATATATTGATACTGATTTTTTTAAAACCACTGCTCTGGATAAGTCTGCTAAATACTGTGGCTGTAAATGTCTGTCTTGCTAAAATGCTAAACGCTTTTCACCTTTCTGGAATCAGCATTTGTTCTTTTTGACTTTGGATTCTTGTTTAGTTTTGTCGCTCAGCTACATTCGAAGATGCTGTCTTGTGCACTGTTATTTATCTTTTGCTGTGTGCAGCGTTTTGAACTGGCGCTTTAACTCAGCCGTTGATCTCACGGCTTGGGACTTTTATAAGCTGTTACAAACATCATGAACCCTGCTTTGGTTTTTTATCTTGCCCGTTGGTTTTGTGCTTGCTGCATCCTCAGACCACGCAAAGCTGTTTTTATGCAGGAAGTCAGTTCAAGCACAGAGTTTGAGAGTAAATTAACTCAATTATGGCCGTAATCAGAGGCCTGCACCTGTCCAGAAGAGTCTAATTGTAGGCCAGGCTGGACGCTCTCAAAATCTGGGTGGTGGTGCACTCGTCTGCACCCCTCTTCCCCCTCCTCACAGTCATTTTCAGGCCCTAAGATGTCACAGAAATGCTCGGTCAATTACTGTAATTACACCTCAAGCCATGCTGTTGTCCTCTTTGTGCTGGTTAAAATGAAAGTAGGGTTTAGGACAGACTGCAGCATTTTCAATATTATCCTGAGTAATGTTAAATCTTGTGTAGTCCTTGTTGCACCTGTTTTTATGAAATCAGGGTTATTTCGTGTATTTTTTAAAACTCTACAGAATTGCTAAAATGCAAAGGGTCCTAAATATGTCCTTTTACTTCAGGTTTGCTGTTTTAGTAAATGAGTAAATAAGATTAAATTATTACACAATTTTAAAACAACCTTTGCCCATTCAAACGAATTGGTCCAGTGTCAAAACCCGACACTGTTCCCAGTTATCGCAAATGTACAGTCACTTTTTATATTCTAGTTTTATTTGTTTTACCAAATTTTTTTCATATGTTCCCCATGGTGACTTAAAGGTAAGCAGTACATACCTATTAAACTTTTTTTTTTTTTTTTCTTTTTATGAAACCATTCTATACATCTCACATTTGTAATCAATGTTACACATTCATTAATTAATGTTACACACTAGCTTTCAGAATTAACTACACATTTGAAGCAGAACAATGGTATCTAACCGCTCACCATGTGGACACGAGGGGCAGGGGGCAACGTTTCAGTCTTTATTTATTTTTATGTGGACGAGTAAATATTTTACTTTAACATTAAAATAAAGATCTTTAAAAAAAAATGTCAGAACTAAATTAAAAAGTAGTGCAAAACTGTGTATAATTTTTATGATTTAGTGGAAAAGTTATCACTTTGTTAAAACTTTCTATAATAATTAAACAAATAAGGAAATCACATGTCACGGTTGTCACATACTAAGTTACTTTGTTTGTTTGTGTAAATCTCGCTAATTTCCTGACTAATTATTTTCTCGAGACTCATGCAGACTGACAAAATGAAAAATCCTTCTTAAAGTTAGATAAAAGAAGTAATAAAACTGCTTAAAGGTTTTTGGATTAAAGGAAGGTGCGAGTAAATTAGCAGTACAAAGAAAAGACATTTGGAAACGTTTGTAGATGCAGTGAGACCTCTGTGGTCAAACTATGCTTGGCATAGAAGCGCAGTGGAGGATCCGAGGTTAATCTACTGGACTATTAAACTTAGACTTACCGGATGGTTGCGGCTTGAGGTCCAAACGCCACCAAGCCACCACTGTTGGGCCCTTGAGCTAGACCCTTAACCCTCCATTGCTTGGATTGTACAGTTTGATGCTGTTATATCAGTTATAAATCAGTCTAGATAAGAGTGTCTGATTTCTGCTGCAAATGTAGATGCACATCGTGTAACGACGAGGTCAGATTCATGCAGATATTGGCATTGATTGATTGGTCATAGCTGTTAGATGTTGACTTTCTTTGATTGGATGTAGGACATGTATGCAGTTCTGCTGGCTTGTGCCATACTGTACTTTTTGCACCATTCCTCTGAGACAGGAACTGCCAGCGTGTGTCAGACGGTGTGAGATTCAGCTCATGACTTCTCTGCAGTCACACCTTTGCATCTGAATTTCACTTTGTATTTTTACAGCAGGTTCACATATTTTCCAAAAATACCCATGTGCAGTCAGCACTTCTCAGCATGTTACATTCAGTCCAGTATGGTGCATGTGTAGGTGTTTATTTTTGCAGTTGGACTGTATTAATGTGTACAGGTATGCACCGTTTAATGACCACATTATGGTCTGTGAACAGGCTGTTCCAAATGGAAACCAAAATGGATGCTGACCACACACTATTAGTGTCACATGGTCTTTTTTGGCTAATGTACTGTAAATATAAAGGGTATTAACCCAAGAAAACTTCACAGCATGTTTAAGACCACCATATTTAAAATGTACGGAAATTCACAGTAATAATAGAAAATACAGGATTGTAATGGTACGACCCTGTGTAGGGTAAAACTGTAACAGTAAAGAGGATGCTATGATGGGCCTGTAGACTGTATTAGGAACAAAACAGAAGATCGACCAGATGAAACAAAGACCAAGTTATTTGAGTAATTCTATAGTTAAAGGCGAAGGGGTACTACTTACAATAGGACAATAGCTTGGTACAGATAAAAAGTCATCCACACAAACACAAGTGATTTGGACAAAAAAAAAGGCTCTAAATACATGAACTATTTTAGAGCAGTCTCTCCAGAGTATTCCAAACATTAGCTCGACCGGTAATGGGGTGAACTTTAAAGTGACTTTCTTTCTTTAACTCCCACCTCTGCTGTTCCGTCGCAAGCTTTGATTGGCTGTTGAGGTGACCAGCTGATGTGTTATAATCTCAGCGTTGGCATTAAATGACATTTACATGCAATATAAATAATAGCATGATAATCCTGTATTAGTCCTATATTTGTTTAAATACACATTATAACCATGTAATGCTAGACCCTATACATCACACAAAGAGCCTTCTGTTGTAACGATTTAAAAGCAAGGAAGAAAAGACTTAAAGGAATAGTTAAAGCAAAATTAATTAATAAAATCGGAAAAAAAAATGTCATATACAACTTAAAGGTCAGTCAATGTCTGTTTCTACTTTTTTAAAATAATGGACACCATTCTCTCTCTCTCTTTCTTTCTCAAACAGGCTTTTTTAGGACAATAGTGTGTTTGTATTTACCCACAAAATAAATAAGAGCCTGAATAAAAAGTGTTTATACAGCATTAAGGGTTAAGCTAGGCTTTAAATGCTTAAAATGCTTCTTAAAATACTTGCTTTTGAACTAGGAAACAAATGCGTTTTATGCACAGACTTTCCAGCTACGTTTTAAATCCGAGAACTTTTAAGTAAATTAAGTTTATTCACAGTTCCTAGCTCTCATAGCTTGGTGGGAGGAACTGGTTGGGCCTGTATAACAATGTGAAGGTCAGGAGGCGTATTTACTTTAAAATGCTATAGCCTCTTTAAAGGAAACAAAGTTGTTTGATGCACAGTGATATCTTGCCAACTTGGCTAGGAAAAATGGCCTGTATTCGATGATAAGTGAACAGTCTGTTCTCATAGTTGAAGTGGGAGAGTCAAAGTAAGATGAAAAGTTCAGGAGACAAAACCTGCGTTTCTTTAACAGGGGACAAAACCCCAGACGACTGATTCAGAGCATTTCCAAAACAACAGTGCTCTGGTGCTCCTGCTTAGTGAGAACCTACAGGGGTCCGAGGAGGGACAAACCAACTTTTGACAGGGTGTTTTCACCTAAGGTCTTCAATGCACAAAAGTAAAGAATTAAAATGAGAAATGGTATCGATACTGATTCAGGATTGTAGGTTCATTTTAAAGCCCCATTGCTTTAAATCGTCTGTCTGTTGTGGCATTAATTGGTTAAAGAAGACACACACACACACACACACACACACACACACACAAAGCAAAGCAAAGCAACGCTGAATGTATTTCTAGGTTTAAACGTGATGACCTGGAACATTTCTTGTAGCATCTCTGTCAGTAAAGGTCAGCGTGAATGCTGGGGTATTAGCATGCAGATGTTTGGAGGAGATAAGCCGTGTTTTAATCTGCTCCCTCAGTGCATGTTACAGCTTAGACTCCTGTTAGGGACACACAGAACAAACATGGCTGCCACGTTTGCCTCTTCTTTCTCTTCTCTCTGAAGTGGCTGTTATGTAAATCGCGCTTCAGATCTAATTAAGTCTCCGAAAAACCTTTGACCAAAACCTGCAGGATCCGGTCTGATCTAGCTCTCAGCGTTCAAAGCTACAACGGAAATAGAAAGTGCTGTGGTCATACACGTTCTAATTCTACGTTCAGGACAACAACAGCAATAAAATGATACTAGCAATTATTATATAAAAAAAATGAATATTAATATTATGGTAAATTATACCATTTTAACAGTTTAGCTATAGTATTAGCTATATATACTTTTAAAATAAGTGTTAGCTATAATATTATTATTATTATTATTATTATTATTATTATTATTAGAGTTTTCCTTTTAATAGTTAAGTAATGACAAAAAATATGAATATAGTAAACTGCACTATACTATAGTATAATATATTATAAATAATAATAATAATGATGATAATAATAAAAATAATAATAGTAATAATAATAATAATAATAATAATAATAATAATAATATATAATATTGTAATGTTGTAATGTTCCGCTATTACTTCTTTTATCTTTACTTATTCTGTTATTGAATTTTTCATAATTCTTCAAAATTACTAGTAATAATATTAAAATGAGTAATATCATTTTAGCAATTAAGATATATAATAAAAGAAAATATATAATACTACTACTGATTATTGTGTAACAAATGTATGTTCATTTTTATAATATAATTTAGTGTATATTAGTACTGTAATAATTCTAATAACAGTATAATAACAATGCATTATTAGTACTGCTGTTATAAGTGAAATTACATTATATTTTTAGTAATAATAATAGTTATAATAATACTAATAGTAGTAATTATGTAATGGCCAAATGTATAAAGATAATTATTATTAATAGTATTATTATATCTTATTATTATATATTTAATACACGTATATAAAGTTTTAATTTAGATTTTCACGTTACAGTTTAATGTCTTATTTCTGTAGTCATTCGTGTTTCTAGCTATAATTTTGCAATTGGCATCAAGTACTGTTTTTATTTTTGCAGAACTGTTTGATGTCACTTTCATAAGCGCTTATGTTACATACATACAAACTTATTATCGATTGAAAACTAGTTAAAAAAAAAAAACAGTAAAAAACTTTGGTTTAATTAGTTTCAGTGATCTGGACGTCTGATCAGATCTCACTCTATAAAATGATTCCCATCCCATTAAATATTTTCTGAATTCTATGCTGACCTAACATCATCATGTCCATGTATGATTATAAAATAAAGAGATAAAAGCTAAATAACCTCATTTTGTATAAATAACCTCACAACCTTTCAGTTTGTGTGTAAATGTTTGTTTATATATATATATATATATGTTGTATATATTTAATATTATAACCCACAGATACACCGTTTTTTTCTTCACATCACTGCTAAGTTAAGCCTCTACTGAACAGCCATCACTTCACTTCGCTGTTCCTGCTGCCTCATGTTGAAATGTGGCCGTGAATAAAGGCGTAAACAAGCCTTAGTGATCAGGCTGACTTCAAAGCGTATTCAGCTGAAGGAAGCTGGGAGAAACGTGCGCATTAATCTCACCTGCACAACCACTCGGGCTAAAATCAGGCAATCGAGCCTGGGTGTGGAGCGTCACACACCAGTGCCTTCTACTTCCACAGGGCTGCCCAGCTCCGGCGTTTACAGATGGAGGATAGTCCATGCATGTCCGATGCAGCTCCATCCTTCAGCTGTGAACACAGCCAGAAGCTCGAGGCTGGAGGGGTTGGGGGTTAGTGGTTTTAGGGTGATAGCGGCGATGGCCGTGCCAGCCTTGCTTGGTGGTGACTGGCTCAGGCTATATAAGAGTGGCACTAGAATGCAGGTCATGGGTGAATATTGCTCTACTTACGCCTTGCTTCTTCTCAATTCCTCTTCACTGAGCTTTAACTGAGCTTCAAAACCAGCCTCACACAAGCCAAAGCAAAACCTACAACTACAAGCGCCAGGGTTTGGAAAATAGGATCTTGAAAAATGTATACAATAAGTAGATGAAAAAAAGGTGAGATTCTTATTTTTTGTTTTTTTTTTTACCCATCTCTCCTGGGAGTGGGTGTAGATGGACAGTTTGGGGAATTGAGGCCATACTTTGCACAATCTTGTCTGAGGGTTGTCAGGCCTAGCGGGAGATGCACTGTGAAAGTACGTGATTATGGGCTGCCTGGGGACTCCTTTAGTGTCGGCCCCATGAGACAAAGGGTTAAGAACACTTAGCCTTGGGGGAGATGGGGGAATGGGAGTCGAAGGGGGGCGGGGGGAGGGGGGAGGAAAGGGTATGCATGGTTTTTTTTTTAAAGTTAAACTGGAGACAAAGCGTTTGTGGACTCACAGTACTTGCTCTATGCTGGATGTGCAGGTCGCCATCTGCTGGTGAATGAGTGATCTGCAACTTTTAGGAGAAATCATTTTTTGGTGCCTTTTCTTCTCGTTCTGGATTCTTAAATCAATGATTGTTTTTGGGTGCATTTTACACCTGGCGCGTTCATATCGACAAGGAAATGAGCAGAAACCTCTGTGGACAGTGTGAAAGTAAGGACAGGTGTTAATTTTATTCGTAAAAGATATTCAAAGACCTGTTCTTGTAGAAAGCTTAAAATATAGTTTCAACTTTTAAAATAGTCAAGCCAGTGCTACAGATAATTTTGCCCTGTATAGACAAAAGTATGTGGATGCCTAAACATTGGTGTAAGTTTGCAGCCTTTATTCTTCTTTCCACAAGATTGAAAAACGACAGTGTCTGATCTTAGACAATAAGCCCTGGCTCACTTTTGGTGTTGTGGTGAGTTTTTAGCTGTCTGATAAAGGGACTGTGCATCAAAATGGTCAAACCAGTTTTCTGTCGGCTTTGTTTAAGGACAGCAGGGCAAAAAGTTGATGAACTGACTCGTTGGAAGTGAAAGTGAAAACCTTCAAATGTGACAATATGTCGCTAAAATAATATAAATTGATATAAATTACAATTACAAGCATTTAAATACGTTTTTCAGCTTTGTATTGACAAATACACTGCTCACAAAAATATTACGAGAGTTATTTAATTCAGTATCCCCTCATTTTTGTGAGTAGCGCACTTCCAGTTTATGCGCTGCGGTAGCTTAGCGGTTAAGGTACTGGACTCTGGACCTGACTCTGGACCTGACTCTGGACCTGACTGGACTTTGAACCCACCGCTGTTTGAATTGTAAGACTGTAGTAGTTATTTAAGTTAGTAAAGTCGGTCTGGATAAGTTACCCACTGCTAAATGCTGTAAACTAAACTAAGCAAATACTTAATTAAACTAAATATAAATATTTACAGACCCTTTTCTTTAAGACTTCTACAATTCGGGATATCAGCTTTTGGGAAAAACCTTGGACGATGGAAACCCATTCTTGCCTAATCAGAGCATGGAGTGCAAAATCTCGGGGATTTTGTTTCTCCTCCCTCTTTTTGAGGATTGACCACAGGTTCTAAACAGGGCGTTTCCTGACCATGGACCCAAAATCTCAGTGTTTTGTTCACCAAGCTACTTGGTTAGCACTTGGTTATTACTGTGTTATATAGTGCACCATTATGCTGGTAAAAAGGGCAGCACGGTGGCTCGGTGGGTAGCACCGCTGCCTCACAATAAGAAGGTCCTGGGTTCAATCCCAGGGTGGAGAG
>JAVSBV010155354.1:0-14967 GCA_033117975.1 Parotocinclus spilosoma
TACTTTGTTTGCTCCCCCCCACACCTGCTGTTCACTCCCCAGTCCCTCCAACCATGAACCCCTAACTGTGTGTATATATATTTAAATAATAAAATAAAATAAATAAATAATAAAGTATTAATTGTCCTCCAAAAGGGGGGGGTGGTGGTGGGCCAAAAAAAAAATTTATTGTTGCTGGCCATGTCCACCCCTTCATGACCACGTTGTACCATCTTCTGATAGCTACTTCCACCAATTCATGCTAGTGGTGATGGTGGTTTGGTTTTGCCAAAAACTATACAGAAACTTCAGTTCAAAATCTGATTGTTAAACTTTTGAGACACACGAGAGATTCATTGTGGCACTTTTTCAGAGGAGGCTTCCTTCTTGTCACAAACCAGCTTTGAGTAAAGCTTGTGAGATCTATGGTAGATCAAAGTTGTCAGTGGTTTATTGGTACATTATTGGTAACAATATCCTTCTGGCTCAGTCACCCAGTTTCTAAGAACCACACAATTATGTTGCGATGCATGTTCCTCTTCTTTTTAATGTACTTAATGGCGCACATCATGGTGTAGTTAAATGTCAAAACTTTTTCTTTCCTTCTTGTGAATTGTACCTGTCCACAACAAAAGTACAAAAGCACCTCTCCAGTCATGTCCTCACATCCCTGATTTATGTCTAACATCACAACTCTCCATTGAGATTGCAGAATATTATTACTAATGTTGTATTTCTGCAATAAACAATAAGGGCCGGGGGAAGTAACTGGCTCTGATATTATAACATAATTCACAATGGCTGTCTAATTTGTTTGATGCTCTCCTTCAGTCAGAAAAAACGATAGCCAAGTGTCAGTGGTGGCCTCAAATGATGTTAGAGAGCACTGGGAGTCCTGAGAGGAGAATCATATTTCTTAGATAATGTGTTGATTTTACAGACTTAGCCCTTGTTAAGCATATGACTAAGCCTTCCTACATTCTGCAATCACCATCCAGATTGTTCCAATCGAAAGGTATAGTTTTAAGTGTGATTGTACAGTCCCCGGTCAAATGTTATTTCATTTCGTGTCTGCGAGAGTGTGAGATTCATGGTTTAATCTTTCTTTAAAAATCTGAATACTGTTTTTGTATTTGCTGGTCCTTGTGTTATTCAAAGCTTTTTGTAGTGCTCCTTAGTTTTACAGTTGCTTTCATGCTCCAGTTAGACAAAGGATAGATTGTGAATCAAACTCTATTAGCTCAAGCCAAGATGCCATTCCTAAAACAGAAATGAAACTGACTGAAGAGCTCTTTTTGAACTATGACATTTCAAACACGTCTATGGTAGCTCCATTTCTGAACTGCTGATTGCACCATTTACTGAAGAGGCCATTTGAGAGTGCATGGGGGGCAGAGCCTGCACTGCTCCAGTGCAATTTGGCATGGAATGGATGTGTGTGAAGTAAAATGGTGATAATCTATTTGCATATATAAACCAGACATTTCCAACAGCAAATTTCTGGTTCTGGGTTCAGAGGAATTCTGTCATTCTTTCAGGGTAATTAGCACAGATCACTCTGGATTAGCACTGGTGAAGAGGAAACAGATGTGTACTTTTAACACTTTAAGGATGTAGGGACCACAAGCACAGAGTCAGTCAGGACCAGCAGAATAGCTGTATTAGTAGTGAGAACTTAGGTTTTCTCTTGGATATTTGTACTTGTTTGTTGGACCTTACAGTTCTGGTTAGTTTCCCTGTCAGCTTTTACAATTGCAGGACAGATTGGAAGGATAATGACCCCCTGGGGAGGTCAGCCAGAGTGGGTCGGGCTGCTTTCTTGTTTTTCTTTCATTCTGTTTTTATAGGCATTGCTTCATGTGCTGTTGCTCTCGAGCTGGTGAATTTCAACAACAATAATCACTTAGTCATATTACCATATATACAATTTCAGAGTTACTCCTCTTGTAAGTGTGTTTTCAAAACACCTACCCCTGAAAGGAAACGCATCATTTGTTACCAAGAAGGCTCATGACCCATGTGTTGATGCGATGAATTAATCACAGATACTTACAAAAGAGCACGTCCGAGTTTGGAACCGAATCCTAAGAGGTCAATTATTGCATAAGATCACAGAGAGCCTCATACCATTGACAACTATTGCAAATGAGGATGGCTATGGCATACATTATGGGACTGTGATGGCTTAGTAGTTAATATACTAGACTGTGGAGCAGAAGGTTACTTGGAACACATCAGAAGGCAATAAACTCCCCCTCCCCACCTCTGGTTAACTAATCATGCTATGCCTACAAAACTTTTCCTGCTGAGACATGAGAACCTACAATGTAGGCTGCTCGAGGAGGTTGGGTACGTCCCAAGGTTTCTTCCTTATAACATTTAGTTTAGTTTTTCCTTGCCACTTTCACTTGCTCGGTAAGGGTTGTCTGCCTAGATATTTGTCATGCTACTTTGAGACAATGCTGCATTGTAGAACCCCAAATCAGTGTTTGGAAGTGGGATTGGAAAGTGGTATGGAAAATGCAAACTGAAAGAAAATGCAGGGTACCTTACATTAATTTGTCTTATATTCAATTGCAAACAGCATGAACCCAATGTATGTTTAATAGGCAATTCAGTGTTAGTAATGAATAAAAAATACTAAATATTGACTTGGAATAGTTCTTATACCTAATACTTTTTAATTCAAGCATTGCATCAATTCAATTCAATTTCTGGAATATTGATCTGCTCTGTTAAGTAGGGTGTGAATGTGTCTAAACACAAAATAAGAAACGAGCTTCATAAGGGTAGTCTGAGGGCCGGATGTCCTCTATTGACATTTGCCATACAACATCATAAATAACAGCTTCACCACTGGTGCCCTGCATTCACAGATGAGAACAAGTTTCACCTGTCTGGAGATGCAGTGGAGAATGTTATACTACCTACAACATCATTTAGCATGACCAGTTTGGTGGTGGGCCAGTGAAGGTCTAGGGAGGCAGGTCCCTGGGAGGATGCATGTACAGACTAGACAACGGCACTCTGACTGCTATTAGGTATTGGGATGAAATCCTGGCTTTCTCCTGGCACACATCAATGCCTGGTATTTCAGCTAAATGGGCTAGCCTGCTGCATTTTTTTTTTGCTTTGATTTTAGGGCTGTCCTTGAATTCTACATTTCTACATTTTTTGGATTGTTGATCCAACACAACAAAAGTCAAAGTACAAGTAAGGAGTGCTGTGTTTTTTATAATATTTGCATTTTCCATACATTCCTAACTTATTCTGATTTAGGGTTCTGAAAAAGCTTTATACGTAAATAAAGTGAAAGGTGAAGGTCTCTGGTTCCAACCAGTGATGTAATCAGACCCACTTTACTTGGGCACATGCCCCTGTAAAATGTTGCTGTGCCCCACTAAATTCACGGAAAAGTTAATTTTATCCTTCATTGTTGAGCAGAACTACTGGTCACGCCACACTAATTCACTACAGGCACACAATGTCCCAAACACTTGAGCAGTTTCAATTACAGCCAGTTTTGTTTAGTTGTTTTTGGCATGAATTAGTGAATAACAGTAAATAAGTGGAAGGAAGCCAACCACGCTGCAGACAAGGTAATGATAGCTCATAGTTATATGTTTTGGCTAGACAATTATAAGCCACCAAAATTACATATTAGACCACTATAGCAAAGCCATTCCATAATCTAGGATAAACAAAATGAATGCAATTAATACAAAAATTAGTGTTGTCATTGCTGGGGGAGTGAGTAAAATTGTATCAGTTAACTTCGTCTGGACAAGCACATCTACTAAATGCCTAAATGTGAAAGGCAAAGATTGTGAACATTCAGTGCTTATTTATATATGTTGACATTTTATTTTATTATTAGTTTGTAGGTTTGCTTGTTTTTTTTTCATAAAAAGTATGGCACCTATGCATCTTTAACATGATACAGCATTGAAAAAGTTTACTAGTGCACAGACTAGATGAAAAATATGAAAATATTGCAGCATCAAATATTGCATTATTATTGTAAAACATATTTTAGTCATTACACTAAATCCTACAATATTTGCTTAATTGGGAATAAATATCTACTTACCCAGTGCGTTCTGCTATATTAGGAATAGGTGTCTCAGCTAAAGCCCCTTCTGTATCGTCAGACGGACCCTGAAAAGTTTGCTCCTGGCTGGGTTCAGTATGCCCATGGCCCTGTGGGGGGTAAATAGTTCCATACACATCAGGACTTTGTGAAAGTGTTTCTGGTCTGTTATAGTGCGCTCCAGAATCTCCATGTGAATCAGCACGATCCCAGCTATTGTGATGTGGGATCGATGTGTGCTTCGATTCGTTTTCCTGTTTGTTCATCAGCTCGGGGTCCCTGGCCCTGACATCACAACGTGCTGCCAGCAGCAGGCCCTGCAGTAACACGACCACCCTCACACAAATCATGTCTGTCTGTCTTTCACTACAAACACTGTTCAGGCATCTGAGGCCTCAGTGAGAGCAACTGCTTAAAAGCTGTTGTTGCTTTTTGAGAACTCTCCGCCCCCATCTCAAAAATCTCCCCTGTCAACCATTCTCACTTCTGTACCCCCCTCCTCTTCCTGCCTCCTATCAAGCCCCAAGCACACTCCTCCATGGTGCCCCCACCACCTTCCACCCCCTTCGCTTCGTAGTGGTTTCAAAGTCTTGCAACAATCCTCGGAAATAAACCTCCCACACTGAACTCCCCCTGGAAAGGTCACAGTGCTTTAAACAATGAGGCTGATCATCAGCTTCTCCCAGCAAATACACACACACATATATATATGTATAAACACATGGTGGTCTGCAGGCTCGATGAGGAAACAGTTCATTTCTCTTGGCACGTCACTGGAATTCTCTCTGTGGTTCAGGAAAAGGATGTTGGGATGACAGGCAGACTGGACAGTAATGTTGTGCACTTCTTAAGGGTACAGAAACAATGTCATCTTAGGCCTGCTTTGCAAGACACAGAGAAGTTTTGGTAGCAGAAGAGGTTGTTTCAGTATTAATGCATGTTCTTGATAAAACTGAGTAGTGGTTCTACTTCTTATGCATCAGTTGGCATGGAAACACATTTTCAGTTATTTCCCGCAATTCCCAGTCATTTGGACAAGGAGCTCATTAAGGAGCTATCGTATTGTGACAGCCTGTGTACTTTGACATTGTATTTTTGCACTTGCTATATGTTCTGCTGATATACTTATCTAGAGTGTGAACTGGCTGAGTTTGATTAAAAGAGCCCGTCAGTGTTTTTTAACCTAATTATGCACTGCATGGGATAGAGTGGTGAACAGTAACAAAATACAGTACAGTTTCTCAGTTACTGTGCTAAATTCAAGCATTTGTACTTTACTGAAGTATTCCTATTAATTTAGGTTATTATTTTTCTCTTATTTGAGATGTTACTCCACCACACTTCAATGCAAAAAAACACATTTGACTTACATTTATGAAAGATCTATAGTTACTCTCAATTTTGAGTACATAAATACAAAATAAAAAATAAGCTTCCGATCTAATATCCACCAATCATCTGATTAATGAATGTGATTGGGCATGTGCCCTCAGATAAACTGGTACCCTGTCTAGGTTGGGTCTCATTGCTCTTGCGGTCTGTGCTGCCAGGGATCCTGGACTAGGAATTGGATTGGACTGAATTGGACTAGGTGATTATGCAATGCAAGTAATGTAATGTAGTGCTTTACCTGAGTGGGATATTCAGTACTGTGCCTATATCGTATTCCACCATTAGACTTGATTTATTAATGGTATAATGACCAAATGTAACATTATGTGCACTGACCTTCATTTACTTCAGCTTTTTCACCCTGTTCACCTTCAAAAAAGGGGTTTCTTGGCAGATACCCTTTCAAAAAGACCATTGTGAATCAAGCTTCGTCAGACTGTATAAGGGTTACCTTGGCATCCAGATTAAGCTGCCAGATGCTGCTCAAATGTAAGGGGAGCTCACACTAAATACTTACCACTATAGTATGTAGACGTTTTTTAAAAATGTTATGCAGCATTTTAAAAAAATGAATATAATTTTCGTGTACTTTGAATTTTAATAAATTGGCTAAGAATTATTCCATTACACCCCATTCCATTATTCTTTGCTATATAATGGTATATCCAATCTAATGGTGGCTTTTGACTTTTGCACAGTACTTTCGCACAGTACCGCACCTGTCAAGAATTCCCTGTATGATGTTTAGAAGTAAAAAAACAACAACTTGTCATCAGGCCATCATGACATTTCATTCTATATTTGACATGAACTATTCATAGCAACTCTCATTAAATGTGGGTCGTTTAGAAGAAAAGATCAAACAAACAGATAATGTCAGCATGTGACTAGAAAGCTGTTTCCTCAAAGCTCGCCATTTCAATTCCCAGCTCAAAGTTTTCCATTTACTGGCTTACTCCAAGTACTCTGGTTGCCTCGCATATCCTCAGCCTTCCACCTATGGAGTTATGTTTTATTTGTCTCCTCCAGGTACTCTAGTAGAAGGTATGCAGTAGGTCATTTAATTCTTCTTTACAGAAATTAATCATCAGCAACTTTTAAAAATCCTGATGAACATCATGGTTTGACTGGGGTTTACCTCAGATTCAGTATGTAGGAAAAGAAAACACCTTGGACATGACACCAGTCTAACATGGAGTGTGCTGTACATATTAAGCTCAGCCTTCCTAACATTTAAATTTGTCATTCTGCTTAGCAGCAGTTATTTGGAAGATGCAGTTGTTTGGTAGTGATCAGAATAACCCGGGAATCCAATATGGACACAGAGAGAACATGACAGAGCTAATAACCAGAAGCAGTGAGTAAACTTACAGTAAATTTAGTCTGAAATGAGTTCTGCCAGGTGTCTGGTTGCTTTGACAACAATTAGTACCAATGAGCTATAATTAAAATACAAATATTTCAGGGGACTTTTGGCCTGTACTCTCAGTATTTATGGATCTCCTAGCGCTATCATTGAGTATACTGGTTGTAACCACTTTAATAGCAGATACAGACACGAGGCAGGAGGTGGCAGCACTATAGCTATATATAACACGTGCATGGAGCCTCTCTTCGGCCTCTTTGTGAAACTGGTTTGACGTCAACCAAAAAACAAAAACAAATGATCATCATCTCACAAGTAATCAGAGTCAGACAAATACTGTTTACTTCTACTCAATCAGGTAATTACTGCAAATAAACATTCTCCCTATCTGTTTTTGACAAAAATAAAACATTTATGTCATTTTTCTGAGGATTTACAAAAACCTTAATAGATCATGGCTTTTTACTGTGTTGTAAAATATATTCATTATAATTTGCAAAAATCTGTCATATTTAAGTTTCTTCCCCTCAAAAGTAGTATAAAATGTTTGTATAAAGTTTCTGACCAGGGGACTGTAAAAAAAAACACTGTATTTAAGGGGAAGCCTCTTTTTAAACGTTTATCATTGTCAGCGATGTGACAGGTGTGAGTGATCACAATGCTTTATTTAAAGAACAGCCATATGTCAGCGCTTGATCTTTACAATACAGACTTGTGGAAGTGTATTATTGCATAAATAAAGGATTTCTGAGCTCAGAAAAAGAGCTGTGGGCGGTCATCCAGGTGTAATGGGTATAAACCAATCTCGGAAGAGTTTTTACTTCAACACTTCACAAACAGATAGATTGTGTACAAATTGAGGAAATCAGATAAGTGTTGTTGACCAACAAAACTCACCCTAAGAGCAATCCCTGTAACAGTCTGTGAGGTCATAATATAGCCTTTTGTAACTTCTAAGCAATGACAGGTCTTTACAAATTGGCTATGCTTAATGTTCACAAGTTAACTATCAGAAGAACACTGAACAAGAATGCTGTCATCTGTAGTTTTGCAAAAAGAAAGCCATTGCTCACCAAAAATGACACTGCCACCCATTTGCAGTTTGCTAAAGATCATGTGGCAGGACTGATGAACAATTTCTGGAAATATTACGTTTTCTTCACCAGGGACTGAAGCAAATGTTGACAAACCTTTGACACTCCTATAAGTTTAATATTTGATCCTTTTCCCCATTCGTTAGATACACTCAAGAAGGTTCTGCTTCTATTCAAGATCCTTTCCTTAGCTTGCAGCTAGATGTCACGCTCCCAAAATGCTTGAAGCTGTCCTAATGGGATGTTGGGTTCTGACACCTGAACTATCTTGTCAATCAGGTAAGACTTCCATCTTTGGTTTATATGACAGTCACCTAGCAACAGAAATAAATGTTCCTATGAGTTCGGTTTGATAATGTTTGCAGAAAGTAACCTTCTTGTTGGTGGTAACCCCTGATCGTTTAGCGTGATTGTCAAGTTGTGTGACTGTATTGTTTCTCAGGCATTACAGATTAGGTACATAATGTGGGAAAGTTAAATTAGAGACACTAGTGGGACATAGTAACACTGGGCAGTGATAAAAGCCAAAGCCTTAGGGTTGGAAAAAAAGTTTGGCACAAGTTCAGTGAACATGAGTCAGTAGTTGATGTGTTAGACCATTTAGTACAGGCTGTGAACTGTAGTGGGCTTCTTTGTTGTTTGGCATAGAATTAAGGTCAGTCATGGACATATTTAGCAATCATACACATGGAAACAACATTTTGAGATAAAAGGGACTGACTGACTACCCTGCAGGCCAAGTTACCCAAGCTGTTTTTTTTATTTAACTAAGCTGAGAATAAACTAAAGGTTTCACAGGCTTTCGTCCAACATTCAGGATTCTTTGTAACAAGCTGTCTTTGTTCCAGTCTTGTTATACAGAGGAGGGAGGAGATGGCTCGTGTCCAACCCTTTTCCCGAATATATCATGCACCTCAGATAGGATCCAAATGCACTGCTTGATATGGCATTAGAATACAACCTCAAATTAGTTGGAACAGTGTGGAAAATGCATATAAAATAGTTTCTTACATTTACTTTGACTTTTATTTTATTGTCGACAGTATGAACCTCAGATATTTCATGTTTGAACTTAATTTCATTTGTTAATAAACATCCATTCCTGTATTTCAGGCCTTTAACACAAAAAAATAGTTAAGATGCAAAGCTTTTACTACTAAAATTTAGTAAAAAAAAAAAAAAGTAGAGACCAAGTAATTTTGTGTTTTTGTCACACTCTCCCTGCAAACACATCTTAAGATGGGCCCCAGTAGAGGGTCGTCGTTGTCGTGGGTTTTTTTTTTTTTCTTCTTTTAAAATTCTCCACACATTCTCTATTGGGCTGCAGGCAGGTCAGTCCAAAACCTGTACCCTCTTCTTACACAGCTAAGCCTTTGTAATGTGTGCAGCATGTGGTTTTGCATCGTCTTGTTGAAAAATGCATGGACGTCCCTGAAAAAGATCGTCTTGAAAGCAGCACTTGGTGTTCTATTTCCTGCATGAATACTGCCATCACAGAAGTGTAAATGGCACTGACACAACTTTACACCATCACAGACCCTGACTTTTGGACTTGTTGGCCTGGACGAGTCTGGACGATCCTTTTTGTCTTTGGTCAGGAGCACATAGTATCCTTTTTTTTCTTCCAAAAATAGTCTTGTGCTTAATACTGATTTATGTGACCATACATGTTTCTGTATAATTGTCCATCCAAACAGGCTGACACTGCTTCTGGACATGGTTAACATTAGGCTTCTTTAGAGCATGTTACCATTTTAATTGGCATTTGTGTATGTAACTCTGTGTTGCAGTGCTTAACAAAGGTTTGCCAAAGTAATCCGTTACCCCAAGTGCTTATATCAGTTATTGATATAAGATCTTGTTCTTGATCCAGTGAGTGTGAGGGAATGAAGAACACACCCTTGGCCTTTGTGCACTGAAATTCCTACCAATTTCTTAAATTGTTTAATAATATTATGCACTGTAGAGGGGGAAATATGGAAATCCCTTCCAGTATTTCATAAGGAACATTTTATTTAAATGTTGTTTTGTTTAAATGTTTTTTTATTGATCTCAAGTTGATTACTAGCTCTAAATTTCCCTGTCTAAACTTTTTTGGAATGTGATGCAGGCCTGGAATACAGTAATGAATGTTTTCTTACAAATGAATTTAAGTTGACCAGACAACGCATGAAATCTCTCAGGTTCATACTTATAAGACAATAGTATATATAAAAATGAAAATAATAAATGTAATAACATATGCCATACTTTGTTTGTGTGCATAGATAACAGATATATTTATACAGATATGCTTTTGTAAATAGAAAGAGCTGAAAACTATTTTAATATAGTATTTACATTGCACACACATCAGTTTAGAACTAAAACCATATAATCAGTGGTTACTGCCTAATGCTTTATTTTTTTCCGACTGACACATACACCTCTTCAGAATTACTATTACAGAGCAGCTCATTATGGTCATGCTATCTATAAATGGATCAGTTAATTGTTTTTTGTATATTAAAATGTATTGACATTTTATCAGCTTTTAGTGTAAATCAATAAGAAACTATCATCCACCCCATTAGCTATTACCTTTCTATTTCCTGGACTCTTTTGATTGCTGGACTCTTTTACAATTCCTGGATTGCTTTGACATTACATTTGCAGGGTTTTACATCCAGTTTTGTTTTTAAATGAGGTTATAAAAATGATTTTTTTTTTTGTTTTTATGGATGCTTGTCTTAAAACTACAAATGCTTATGTATTTTTATGTGCAACATTTTAATTCATACATAATTCTAATTAATATGTATTTATATATACAGTATACTTGGTAAATAGCAGTTTTGTTCATAGTGTTTCACAAGGGCTGCTGCATTTAAAATGCCTACGCCATGTTCGTTGCTACAATCTGGCAATAAATTAAACATGTCTTTTCATTGTATATCAGGTTCCCCTTCCATTAAACACGGTGGGGAGGGGGGGGGGCTTTGGTATGGGGATGGCTGTGCTCTCATTAAGGACATTAGTCTTCCTGGACGGACACACACACACACACACACACACACACACACACGTGTATTTATATAGATATTGAATCAAACATTTCCTAGCCTAAATATTTTGCCTTATTTATGTCCTTTTCAGCTTTTGCTCCTTTATTGTTGATTTTAGTTTGCTAGTATGCTAGTGCTAATTGACTCTCTTCTCTCTTCCCATGTTAAACTGTTGTTGCGTAATTTATTTGGTTTTCTTTAAAGAAATGTATATTCAAATAAATATATATATTAGCCTGGTGGATCTCCTTTTGAGTATAAGCTTTTATAAGTATGTGTTATTTTTATAGTGACATATACAGTATTTGGTGAGTGGGCCTTTTTAATGTTATGCTAATGCACTTGAGCTTCCTGTTAACATTACACAGCTGTGCTGTTCTTCTATGCTTGACCACAGAGTAAATTACAATAAGTGCAGTCAATTGATGCTTTCACTTGTCAAAAAGATTCCTGTTAATTATCTGCAGTCAGATACAAGAGAGACAACTGGTACACAGAAAGAATGGTACAGAGAACAAATCCCTGATTTAAAAAACAAAATAATGTTTAACTATCTACATTAGTGTCTAAATCTGATTATGTACAGGTGTCTCACAAATCCAGCATCATATGAGGATTGTATATTTTTATTTTTTAATTGGGTTAGTGGACATGTCACAGGTGTGCACCATTTAAAGTTGATTCGGTCAATGTCTAAAATGACAATAACGTATAAACTCTTTTGCGGTTATAACAGCTGGTCACCTTAACAGCAAACAAATGCAACGCACAGACGGGCAGAGGTGGGAGTTAGAGTTTAAGAGCAGAAGTCTGTTGTGCACAGTTTGATTGATTGGATAATATGTCATTAAGAATAATGGTGGACATACTAAACAAATTAGCTAAATAGAAGCCTTTGTCTAGCTTTCCCCATATTATATGGGATAATAAACCAATACACAACATGTATTGGAATCATATTTACAACCTTTTGTACATTTGAATCATATTTCTGCAATTATGTTTCTCAATTTAAAACGTAACCACACTATGACTGAATCTGCTAATTATTTGCACAGTGGAATCGTATACTGTAGTTCAGACCATCCAGACTGTTATCAGCAAATAGTTTGAAAGCCAGGATCTGCCATGGTGTGGGGCTGTGTCAGTGCCCTTGGCAAAACAGCCTGTCTTTTCCACAGACGTCCATGCATTTTTCAAGATAATCGACCTGTCTTTGATTTATATTGCGTATAAACATTTTAATATTTTTCTCTCACATTTATTGAGAAACTGGGGATCATGACCCCAGGTTTGCTTCTCAAAGATTCAGCCTTTTGAGGAAACTGCTTTTGTACCAAATCGTGGTTATAATCACCTATTTGAAACCACATCATTATTTGGACTTCTTTGCCTCTTTTCCAGCCCTACGTTCCAGCATTTTTGGAATGTCATGCTGGCCTGATATATAGGAACGGAGATCTAACAAATCAAATGAATTTAACCAAACAAAACATAAAACAATTGGGTTCATACCACCTGCAACAACAAAAATGTCAGTTAGTGACATTAATTTAATAGGTTAATTAATTAAATATAAGACATTAAATTAATAAGTTAATATCTACATTTATCCATAGAGATTTGGGCCAATCCAATCTTCAGTGCAAATGCACTAAATGCTTTGCTCTACTGCTCGTTTTTGATGGTGGATGACATGGCAGGTATTATGACGATACATTTTCACAGGGCTTGGTTAAATATCAGAGGGCTGTGCTGATGGGACCAGGGTCTCAACTGCTGCTCCATCCATGAAGCTGAAGAGTACATCCATGCAGGATCCATATCAGCTTACATTCTCTCATTGTCCTGATGAATGCAGCACTCTATATATAGCCACGCTAAAGGCTTTAGTATAGTTTGCTTGAACAGGGAGAGGTGGAGACTCGGAGAAACTTCAGGCATGAGGATCTGCTGAGTCAGGGTGGAAACACGAGACACCAGTGATGTAGGACAGAATAACAAAGATGTTTCATGCAGTTTCACGCAATATACACAGTATGAAGATAATATCTTGTAGGCACGTGAAATAAAAATACAAAAAATGATCCCATTTTGTTTCTGAATTAAAAAGAGTAATGTGATATGTAGCTTGATATAGCTGATAAAGGTTCACCTTCAACTATATGCATTATTACATGAACTGATACATGTCAGATCAGGTTTAGTGTTAAACATGGCTGTGTATGTCATTGCGTGCGAGTCAGGACAGCAAGGACCTGATAAATATGCAAGAATGCATTCATTATTAATAACTGGGGGGATCTGCATGTTTACTAAGCATTATGGGTTTTTCATGAATTTTAACCCCGCATGTCCTGGTGGGGTTGATGCAGTTGTTGCAGATTTGTTGGCTGTAGATCCATAAAATTCTCGTTACACCACATTCAACAAGGTGTTCAAGAATCCCTCTTGAGATGTTTTACTGGCGACACTGCATCATAAAGGAAAGGACATGGCTGTGGCCAATGCCCAGTTTCTATTAAGTGGCCTAAAATGTGGCAAGAAAATATCCCCCACACCAGTACACCACCAAAAGCAGCCATAGATTTATGCAAGGCAGAATATGTTCATGCTTTCTTGTTGTATATGCTATATTTTGACACTACAATTTGAAAGTCACAGCACAATTTGAGACCAGCCTCAGTTGCTAAAATGCTTGTCTAAACATTTAAATGCACTGAACTGCTGCCATGTGATTGGCTGATTACTTAATGAGCAGTTCAACAGCTGTAGCTACAAAACTGGCAGATGGGTGTAATGTTCTTCAAGTGACCTTTGTATGTTCCAAACAATATCCTCAAATCAGTTCTTACCCAATGAATTTCACTGCATTCCTCTTTCACCCACTTGTTTTGATCCCCACCCCCATCTCTCATCCTCTCTGCTGCCCTCTCGTTAATGGTCTCTCAGTCTATCCATGCACTGAATGCCAAGCCCACTTTCATAAGAGCCAGCAGCCAGCAAATGCACTCAGTTTGGGTGAGCAGTTATAAGACATAGGCAGCAGCAGCAGCTGAAGGTCACACAAAACCGATCACACATCAGTGCTCAGGATGGACGTCTTCAAGAAGGGATTCTCCATCGCCAAGGAGGGAGTGGTAGCAGCGGCAGAGAAGACCAAAGCAGGGGTTGAGGAGGCTGCTGCCAAAACCAAAGAGGGGGTCATGTATGTTGGTACGTCTGAAATATTTTTATAGTTGCAATCTTCAAACAGACTAAGACTTCTATAATCATTTTACTTGTTTGTGTACTTTGATGTGTTTTAATTATGTATCAGCATCAATTTGTTTTTAGTGGTGTCTCAGATAGTGTAATGTTGTAACTACAACTATCATAATTATATTTCTTATTCCATAGTTCTGGCTTTAAATTCTTACCAACTGGATTTATCCTTCCTCTAGAGATATCGGTTTCTACCATTTCCAAGTCTGGGTGTTTAATAAAAAGCAAAACGGAGCCTTTTGATTTATCAAGGCCATATTTTATAAAGCATAAATGACAGGAGAAGAAAGATAATTGGAAAGAGCTGTTTCATGAAAAGTTATACCGTTTTAAAGCTAGTTCCCTCAGGTTGTTTTCTGGGCACTGCATCTTGTCATTATTAAAGCTGGTGTGTGTTGCCCTGATGTGAGCACAGCCTAAGGGTCCATACGTTTTCCCGTATCTGCCATCTGACAACTGTTGTATGTTATATTTAGACAATCACACCAAAACACCACAAACTACTGCTGTCATGTCCAACAAAGCCAATAGTCATTATGCTAAAAGTTGATTTTTCCCTAAAATCTATGAAAATATTTAGTTATGGGACAAAATCAAAAATCCTTATCCATCGGAGAACATTCATCTAAACTTCTGAAATGAACCCTTAAATTTTGTGAGCAGTATATCTATCTATCTATCTATCTATCTATCTATCTATCTATCTATCTATCTATCTATCTATCTATCTATCTATCT
>JAVSBV010155383.1:0-14962 GCA_033117975.1 Parotocinclus spilosoma
TTCGATCACATTCACTCACTCATTACTGGACATTTCGGGCCACAGAAAACACGGGGAAACTTTAGGAGCAGTTGTGTAGCCCAAAAAATAATTGTCAAATAAAAATAAACTATAGTAACTGTAGATCGATAATATATAGACGTATATTGTGTATTTATAACAGATTTCCTCCCAAAGTATCGCAGTCTAACTGGCGCAGCCTTTTTATTGTGATGCCACGGATTGATCATACACAGCTCATAAAAATTAGAGGATATTTCATTTTTAAATACAGTATCCCCTAATGTTTCTAAACTGTATATTTGTGTTTGTGGTTTATTTCAGCTCTTGTGAGGATCTGTAGGTTGTTTGCAGCGTCACCTTGTGGTCAGTATGATTGTATCCTCAGTTTACTTAGGTCAAGGTTTTTTACATTACATATAATAAAAAAATAATATAAATAAATAAATAAATAAATATATATATATATATATATATTTATTTATTTTATTTTTTTTTGTTTTTTGTTTTTTGTTTTTTGTTATTATTATTTATTTTTTTTCAACCATTGGTGCTGTGGAATCCCTCCGAGAAATATGATTGTCGGCGGTTCCGCGAAACAAGCAATAAAAAAAGTGGTCTAATTACATTATAATGCTTGTAAATGGTGGTATAATACATATCTGATATATACAAGGTCAATTAAACAAAATAAGAGCTGACAGAGGCTAAAATATCGAATACTGGTCAAAATTAGGGGATATTTGATTATGGCAGATTTAATTTGAGAGCATCCCCTAAGTTTTGTAAACAGTATATATGTTATAGACTGTTATATTTTATGCCCTATGTTACAAAACGGGACGTGTAACATATTAAATGTTTATTAAACTTTATTGTCCGATTTACACGTACAAACGTACAAACAAGAACTACTGTTGCTTACGAACTTTGTTCATTGAAAAATAAATTTGCAAACAAGTTTTTCGAAACGATCTACAACACAATGTATAGGTACTCAGCATGTGAAGCATAATACTATAAAAAAACAAGTTCTTACTAAATTCCAGTCAACGTTTGAAGAACTTGTCCAGTGTGATTTGGCACGCTTTAGCTGTGGCTAAGTGGCGACTTGTGGCTTTTTTTTAAGTAAATGGAAATGTTAGGCAAAGGTGGAAGTAGAGGGCTGGGGAGAAACTCGGGAGTTTTCTGGTAGTGATGCCAGAGACGAAGAGTTTCTTCACGAATATTACATACTGTACACGTTGTTTGATCCAATTAAGCAGAATTTTGGTCCAAATAAGCGAATAAAATTACACGTATATTATAGGATCGGTTTTGGTCCGAATAAGCGGCTTTTCCCATTAACCGGTGGTCCTATTAACCGGAATCGACTGTACTTATTTGTGGTCTTGATTTGGGTGTTTCTAAAGCTGCTCTTAAGTGAAGTCTACTCTTAAACGCTTAATAGATGCACCGTTTAATTCCTGTGTTACATTCTGTGAGACAGGACGTTGACCAAAATGGAACATAGTCGATTCGATACTTTGCACGTAGTCTTTTATTGTAAGCTAAAATTAGAGAAAAATTTGAGAAAGCATGATATTTTTCCCCTTTTTAATAACACCTCTCTGTTCTAAATGCTATATAGGTACAATTGGGTGGGGGTGAGGAGCTTCCGTAGCCTTACCAGCACACACTTACAGTTCAGAATGTAAATAAATGAGACCCTTGGATGTTAAATTACTGTTCAGTACCTTTACTATGTCTTTTTCAGTCTGAAATATAAGCGCTGGTCTTCCGTCTCAACGCCTTTCACCTACACTAACATAACACACTCCACTAGCTCCGGGTTGTAGTGCTTAATTAATACAACAATTTCATGACACAGGTGACTGACGTTCAGGTCAGCAACTTAAACGCTTTGATGTGTGATATTGAATTTAGCCAAAGTGCGGGAAGGAACATGCCCTTTTTTATAATGTTGTGTTGTTGTATGGATTTAAATCAGCCTGTTTACTTTACTTTATCAAATGTGATGTGCAGACTCAATTAGACAGGTTTGCTGTGTCATGTGCGCACCATTTAACCACCATCCTATCAATGCTCGTTCACTTTAAGATCTGAGCCATTAAGAATTATAAAAGGAAATATATATATATTTGTCTTATATATATCTACTAAATGTCTAAATGGCAGAAAACTAGCACGACACCTGCCAAAAGAGAAAAGAGGGCTGTAGTCAAGACAATCAACAACGGCCCATATGTTTTCCTCATGTGTCTCAAATTTGATAAAAGATGAGGAATCACTGTGTTGTACGGTACGGTACTGTACTTAACGTCTTCATATTGTGTTTTAATTAATATTATAATCTAATATAAAACTTTATGTGCTAAGTATTTAAACTACTGTGTTGTTTGAGTTTGGATCAAAACTCTAAATACTTATTTTTCTAGTCAAGCATTGTTCTTGAAATCCATTACGAATATTAAGGATGGAAGAAGCTGTTTGGTGGTTTGGATCACTTTCAAGCTATTGATTAACAGGTCTAGAAAGAAGCTCCGTTTGTTTTAGGAGAGCCTTAATTGCATTTAGCACTTAAAGTAAAAACTGCACTCGTGTGATAAGTAGCTGTTTGCCAAAGCGAACTGTTTGGGATGCAGTGGGAGTACGAGTGCATTAATTGTGCATTAATCTTGGCTTTCATGAATAATTAGAGAGGAGGAAATTTTATGAATGCGCGATTAAATGGTTCATCCACGGAAAAAGTAATAAAGTACATCAAGATGAAGGCTGCTGCTTCTCAAGTCAGTTTTAGTCCGTTTTTAAGTCATTTTGGGACGTGTCTCAGAAAAATCATAACAAGAAGATCTGCGGTTTCCTTTGAGAAGCATTAAATGTATTAATTATACATAAAATAGAAAAGGCAGTTTCTCTTTGTAGCAGTCAAGAAATTGGTTCCAAATATTAGACTATCTTCCATTTGCTTTTTTATTTGACCTTCTATTATACACCTGGCAGTTTGGGAAATTTTGTCAACTGCATCAATAGTGTGTCTGCAGTTCATTAGTGCAGTGAAACTTTATTACCAAAATTAATAAAAAATCAGTGTAAATTTGTCCATACACAGTACTGTGCAAAAGTCTTAGGCCACCATTCTAATAGATATAGTATTGTTTTAGCGATGGTATAATCTCCCTTTCCCATTGACGTTCAACTGCCTGGGATACCATAGCACTTATTTGGGAAACCATACCAACCCCTAAGAAACCAGAGCAACAACATAGCAACCACCTAGCTATACGATAGCAATGCCATAGCTACCATCTGACAAACCATAGTAAGCACCTAGGATTACAACGACCACTTGGCAACACTTTTGCAACTAGGCAATGACTTAGGAATCACTTAGTAACACCATAGTCACCACTTGGGATACCATAATAACCACTAGCAACCGCCTATCAACCGCCTAACTACACCACAGTACCCGCCTGGGAAACCTTAGCCAGCACACATCAATACCATATCAACTTCCCAGAAATAAATCTGGGACCACCTGGGATACCACAATGACCAGTTAGCAACACCATAGTACCCACATAGCAACCATGTAACAACACCTACCAAAATAGTTATTCATTTATGGCTAACTAATTATTGTTTATATTTTAGTAGGTTCTAACCATCTGACTGTATATGAAATATCTTTGTTTTATGACTAAACAGATTCTTGCTCTTCAAGGCACTAGATTTTAATACAATGCCATTTTTTGTAATGTAGACTTTCCCATGTTGATGAAAGGCTACAGTAATTTGTCATCTCCAGTAAAAGAAGGTCAGGGACAACCCCTTTACAAGTTGATGAATAACTAAGGGAATTTGTTCTCTTTATTAATGCTGCAATAATTCAACAGCCGACACTAATAAAACGTGTTTGTGTGTTTGCTATCCATAAAGTTCTCAATACAATCGTACTTTTCTTATGAAGGTTGGTGCCCCTGCAGACCGCCTGTTGTCCTTTCGTTCGATTTGCTCTGATTCTGCACTCGTCTTTCTCTGAGGAGTGTCGAATCAGACCATAATAAGCCTTTTATTATGAGTCTAAACCAGTAAAAGAGAAAAAGGTTACAAATTGTCTCCGAGAGATGGGAGTGTGCTCGAAACTGAAGATGCGAGCAGCTGAATGCTTATTTGTTCCTCTAAAAAGTGAAATTTATCATCCTATCCTGTACTCTGCATCCTTTGTTCTCTCTCTGACAGTAAGAGAATGAGAAGTAGATAAATAAGAGTGAGAGAACCAATGGTCTAACTGCTATGCATGTTCTAAAAATACTGTGATGAATCAGTAGTTTATCCAGTGGCTCCACTCAGTGGCTTCTGCATCCACGGCCTCTCTTCCAGTCCTCAGTTGTTCACACTTATTTTCCAAATTGAGTCTTTCTATAGCTCTTCAGTTAAGATGATCATATTAGGCATAGTGCCATACCTGCTGATTTAGTCTATTATTGCTATCTAAAATGCCAAAGGATGTACTTCTCATCCCAAGAGCTTTGAGATGCACTCTGACAGAGCTTGGGCTTAAAAACAGACACGATATCGTGTCAACAGTGGTGTTGCTAAGAAAGAAAGAGAGAGAGAATGCCAGATTTATCAGATTTTGATTAGTCATACCATTACGTGTGTCTCCTTTTCATATAATAGTTTCCAGTCAAAAAAAGGAGCACGCCAAAGTGCTTTCTTTAGCTCATTTCAAACGTTCTCTATTCTTTACAAATTCTTATAGTTGGCAGGAATCAGTGTGCTACAGGGCTCCACACCACAGATGGCAGTGGCATTGTCTAGATTTGACCCTGTGATCTCCAATATACGCGAAACCATAAACAGTAGAACCACTCTGAAAACCTGTGAGGCACTTGATTTACTCATCTGCTCTTATCTGACTCTAGGAATCCACAGCCAGACATCATTTACTCTCTGTGGTAGGAGGAAAAGACTTGGGAAGATGGCCAAGATATTGCTGCCTCTTGCTGGAGGTATAAGAGTCACAAACAACTAGGGAGAGCCCCAGAATAATCTGCACAGACTGCATCTCCTGGCTTGCTTCACTCTAAACTAGGGCTCACCACCATATTTGGCGATCGTCTGAACTTGTGATCTCTCAACAGTATGACGAAAGCTTAGATAACAGCACCATTTTGGTACCCTGTGAACCCCTTGATTTGGCAGTGGATTTTCTTCTGTTTTTGTAAATCCACAGGGTGACTTCAATTGCTCCCTGGCTGTGATAGCATGAGAAAACTGGCAAACCAGTAAAGACTTATTTAAGGATGCCCCAGTTGGGCTTCTCAGCAGTGGTTCTCAAAAAGTTCTTTTCTGCAGAATTTGTAGATGGGAATATTTTCAAGCGTTCATTACGTATCTTAAACATACTTAATTCTTCATTGCTAAGCCTTACTAAACTAACCCTGCCACTTCACTTTGAGTACCAATGTGCTAAATGAACAGGAAAAACAATTGTATGTTTAGGCTGGCTTGCACATGCAGGGCAATTACCCCGGATAATTCCCCACAGGTGTATGGAACGTCTTGAAAACAAAACAATAATGAGGGCATGATATCTCCACCTTTAACAATTTAAGGTTCCATAAATTTCTATGCCTTATTTAGTATGTCCAATAATTTTATTATACAGTTTTCCAGTATGTCTAAAGCTGAGACCGCCTCACAGACCCTGAGCCAGTTCCTTAACAGATCAAATGTAAGTTGCTCTATAAGAGTGACTGTAACCCAACTGTAAATGTCCTCTCTGCAGGGTCTTACCTCGAGTGTGGCTCGGCAGTTGCCCTCGGCAGCGTGAACACGTCACCTTAAAGCTGAAACACGAGCTGGGCATCACGGCAGTGATGAACTTCCAGACAGAGTGGGATGTCACAAACAACTCGCACGGCTGTCGGAATGACCCCAATGAGCCCATGACTCCAGAGACCATGATGCGCCTATACAGGGACTGCGACCTAGCTTACATCTGGATCCCCACGGCAGACATGAGCACTGAGGGTGTGTATCCATGTCTGTTACAATCGTACCTTCACATCTGACCTCTGAGGCACAACCTTCACATCAGCTAGCTCGTGTTAGACACTGTTTTTGCCTGACCGCTCTCAGTGAGGAACCATAACTAGCAGAACTGGATAACTAAATATTACACACAGCTGTAAATACAACTGTCATAATAGATTTAAGTTTAGAGAGGCAGTGAAAGATAAGCACGTCGTCACGCTCGGGGGTGAACATATCTCTCTCGACACTGATTCATTCAGATTATTTCCCAGGGTCCTGAGGCCCAAACACTGGAAAATCTTTAAAGAACAAGTTATTTACTTTATTTGATTACTGCATGCTCGGTTACATTATGATCCTTCATCCCCAAAGAGCTTTGTAAAAATATCGCTCATGTATATTTTTAGAGTGCCAGCAATGCACACTGGAACTTTAAGGCTTATAGTTCTGTCACAAGTGTAATGTAGCTGATAATAAGTACATGCATTTGAATATGATTACAGGTACGCACCATTGAATGACCGTAAACAATTATAAATCTGTCTTGTATACAATTATAAATCTGTCTAATATGCATCTAATACACACCTGGATGACAGACAGCTAGGATGGATGACACCTTGTTCGAACAGAAACAATGTCTATACTATGAATTACGAAAAAAAGCCTCAAGTACCCACTTGTTAATTTGCATAACACAACATTTTGAGCAAGAACTAGTTTCTGTTTTTTCAGCCCACATGCATCAATCTGGTATCAAATGACTTCTAAGAAGTTTTCAAAATAACGTGGAATTTCTGTACGATGCCGTTGCCAGAAGATGAACAAAAACATTAGAGGAGTCAACCGAGCAGAAATCACATATATACTGCTCTAATCAAAAACCATTGCACTGAGGTTCTTAGGCTATAGCAAGAATTTGTTGGTACCGCAATGCTAGATCGAGCTACAACATACAATATCATGGTCCTCAAACAAAGATTGTCTTAATAAAAATGAAATCTGATGGAATGCTTCTGTGCCAGATCCTCATTCAGATTTGTATCCCAAAAATCATGGCTTACAACCACCAATGGGTTTGCAGAAACAATCTGACTGCACACAGCCTGAACCGTAAGTCGTAGGGACATGACACTAGGTCAATAGGGAGTACTACCTCCCATAACTCATGTGTTCGAGCTACTTAACTGTGGAGGCCCCTCAGTCATATTTTCAGTACATAAGTCATCGGCTCAGAAGGGCAAGAACGTGCTGGAACCCGCTGATTTCCACGTGGGCTATATTTATTTCTGTACAAGGCAGTTATCCAGTTACTACATACATACACGTGTTTCTCAAGCAGAACCAGGATGTAAAGGGACAGTGGATAAACATTTTGGCTGAATCGTAACTGACTTCCCCTGCAGGTCGTGTGAGGGTGCTGCCTCAGGCTGTGTTCCTGCTGTACGGGTTGTTAGAGAACGGTCACTGCGTGTACGTGCACTGTAACGCCGGAGTCGGGCGCTCCACCGCCGCAGTGTGCGGCCTGATGATGTACGTGTTGGGCTGGAGTCTCAGGAAGGTGCAGTACTATCTGACGGCCAAGAGGGCGGCTGTGTACATCGACGAGGAAGCTCTGCTACAAGCAAAGGAGGACTTTCTGATGAAGTTTGGACACTTGCGTCCCTCTGCATGCTATCCTGAGATTTAAAGACAAAAAATAGTTAACATTTTCTAGCAAGTTAGTCACATCATGCGATTGTTTGCAATTGCTCGATTAAATTCATCTGGAAACTGCTACTTATTAACAGCTCTTTATTTTATTGTGTAAGCTCACAATGTGACACCTTTAACAAAAATGTCAGATTTTTTTACTAAATAAATCCCTTTCTCGGTAGAAATCTCATCTCTTATTCTCAGCCTAATCATCACTCACATTTATTACACACTCATTTTTCTTGGAAAACTTGCCCACGCCGCTGAGCTTCCGTCTTATTAATTTTTTCTTCATTTGTTCTGACGAGACGGCCATTTCCAAAAGGCACCTTCAAGCTTTTGGCACCTCGGCGGCTCTCTCGTTTCCAAAAATTAATATCCCCCTAAATTCATTTGTGAACGCTCAGTATGCCAGCCGTATGTGGCACCGGTGATTGTTTTATCGGCTGCCGTTTTAGGCACACACTGCTCATGGAATCAACCTGACCTTTCACTAAATGGCTGGAAGTGCAGACTTTAGATGGATACTTTGGGATTTTAAACAGGGGTCTATTCCTGAGGTGAAGAAACGTGTTATGCATAAGAGCAGCCATGTTATAAATATCGGTCTTGCTGACTAGACGGCCTGTTGTGCTTTGTGACCAAAATTCTACCTCAGCCAACATAAAGGACACAACATAATTCCTTCATCCTGAGCAGAAAACATAAACATTGTTTAAAATTCAGAAAACAAACTCTGTTTCAAACTCAGGGTTTGTAAATACTATGTGTTTTGTCTCTCAGAGAAACTATGCAGAGCGCTATCTCTCCCCCTTCTCCTCGTTCATTTTTTATCTTTGTTTACCTTGTGCTTTATCTGCTGCATGTCGGTCGGAGATGAGAATGCGATGCTGCTGCTTTTTCTAAAACTTTTCTGCTGAGGCTTGGGCTGCTTTCTCAGTGCCATGCTTCAATCCTCACTGCACACTGGGTCCGAATAAATAAGCATTTAACCAGATGTGTGAGACCTTGAAGGCTTCACAGTGTGTGTGTGTGTGTGTGTGCGTGTGTGTGCGTGTGCGTGTATGTGCGTGTGCGTGTGTGTGTGTGTGTGTGTGCATGTTTTGGGGGGGGTTTGGGCACGCAATTCATAAGGTGTAGTCGTTGAAGAATTTCAGTCAAACAATCTCTTTCTCTCTCTCTCTCTGACACACACACACACACACACACACACACACGTATAGATGGTGTGATTTACCTCATATACCTAAAAGACAAGAGCTATAAAGAGAGTTACAGAGGGAACGTGTATAAGAAGAAGAGTTTCTACACTACTTGTCATACTGGGGAACACAGAAATGAAACAATGTACAATGAAATGGGTTTGATCTAGAATCGATTTAATAATAAAGTGGACGTTAGTCTGCCATGGATGAACTGAAATCAAGAACAAAATAAGACTAAAGATCTTTTTTGCATCCACTTTCTTTATGGTAACATCGAGATATGAGCTATCATTTACTTGCCTGAAGCGTCTTATAATATTTGTGGATGTCCATTAATGCATGTGAAAAAACAAAAGAAAATGGAGCTGACTGAAGGCACCACTTGTTTAAAATAAAAAAAAAAATGTTTAAATTCAGAAATAAATCGGAGATGGCTTATTTAACCCTTAAAAATAAGATTTTTTTGTAGTAATGATAAAAAAGCTTGTTTAAACTAAAAAGAAAACCAAGCAGACCTGGTTCCTAATTGGCTTCAGCAGCTAAAGACATGAAGATGAAAAAATCTGCTCATTGGATGGGAATAGTAAACAGTAGCCCAGGTAAAGCATTATTTTGGGCATTTATGAGGTCATTTCCAATAGCAGTGATAAAGTCAGATCGGCTCTGAATGTTTATAAAGAATCTGAGCCTACACAGTGAATGTTCTGTATTTCTCTTGTTAAGCACTTGTGAACAGGCGTGTGGCAATAATTCCTAGTTCCTTTCTGTATTGCAATAAAATAAAAGTGTATGCAGGTATCGCTCTCTATCTTCAGCTTCCTATTCCCCGGCGAGATCCTCTTTATATGCCGTGTTATACTTTATCCAATTCACAATCGTATTGCACAGTTATGTGATTTGGGAGCAATAAAACACAGAAAATGGGCACTTCGGTCGCTGCTGCACAACCAGTTTGTCTTGCTAAATTTGCAGCATATTGGTGAAATGTATAAAATGGATGTGTATTAGTACAGGCAAATAGGCAGGAAAATAATAATTTCTACTGGGTCCTAGTGGTTTTTATAGCAGCCACAGGTTTTATATTCAATTATTCAAAGGTTTGGTATCAAGGGAACCAACGTGTGCCAACAAAATATCCCGTCCACCATTACACCACCTCCAGCAGCCTAAACCCTTAATACAAGACAGAGTGGATCCATGCTTTCATGTTGTTTTCACTAAATTTGGATTCTACCATCGTCAAGTTACAGCAGAAATTGAAGTTCAGACCAGGCAACGTTTTTCCAATGTTCTGTAGTCCAGTTTTTGGTGAGCCCATAAATTGCAGCCTTAGCTGCCTTTTCTTAGTTGACAGAAATGGCAGATGGAGTGGTCCTCTGTTGCTGTAGCCCATCTACTTCAAGGTTTAGTGTGTTGTGTGTACAGAGGTGCTATTGTGTATTCTTCAGCTATAAGGAGTGGTTATTTGAGTTTTCATTGCCTTTCTATCAGCTTGAATAAGTCTGCATTCTTCTGTGACCTCTGGCATCAACAAGGTATTTCCATCCAGAGAACTGGGTGGCATCACTTGATATTTTCTCTTTTTGGGCCATTCTTTGTGAACCCTAGAGATAGCTTTGTTTGAAAATACCATTTGATCAGCAGTTTCAAAAATACTCTTGACCAGCCTGTCTAGCACCCATGCCACGTTCTAGCACAGCCATGCCATGTTCAAAGTCACTTTGTTCCTTATTCTGATGCTCGGTTTGAGCTTCAGCAGGTCATCTTAACCATGTCTTGCTGTCTTGTGACTGTCTGGTCGGTGAGTGTGTTACCAAATGCCTTTCATGTATTTAGCCATAGAAGCTGAAATGGCAATAAAATGAAAACTAAAAACTGCTGCAGACTTCAGGAGTCGGAGCTGTTTTATGGTCTAAATTAGGAATGTGATTCCTCAAGGACGTCTGAAATGGTCTCATCAAAAGAGCTATTATTAACCATGACCTCAGTCCTCTAATTTGGCATTAATCTTAACCACTTTTGAATTAGCTTGTGGGAATTATTATGAATTCTCATTCATGAGACCGTGCAATGCGTTTATAATATTGAACACGATCCGTTAAAGGTGAAAAAACCACAAAGTTGGGCAAAGTATGCATTTTTCAGCCAACTTCATTTGTTCTGAGGTGGTAAAAACTCTCATAAATCTTAGACAGGGTCTATTAGCCCATGGGGCACTGAGCCATTTGTCAGCGAGATAAACTGCAGTGTACTTGTGCTGTTGCATCAGTCTGTCAAAGCACCACTTGAAATATACTTGTGTATACAATCACATCTTCTAGTTACAATATCAAATACACATGATCCCGTTTACCCTCTCTGCAGCGTTTCCACTCCGTCTGTTGTATACCTGTCTATACTTGGATTACTTTTTAGAGAGTGCTGGTGCCTGAATATTTTTTGAACTTTTCATTGTTCACTTCAGAACTGAAAAAAGATTGCATGCTCCGGCTCTTGTGTGTACCTGTGGCATGAACAGAGCCATTGCTGGACAACATTTGACTACTTATGGGAAATTCAAGCTCTAATCTGACCCAGGTAAGAAGAAGGTGCAGCAAATCGCCTGTGCATTAAGAAGCAGAACAGCACTCAGTAGCTATGATGATGCTATTGGAATTCAGCTAAAAAAATCAGCCTGAAGGGAAAGTGTGTATATGTGTATGTAAGTATGTGCTGCATTACATTATCAGAGCTCTGCTCTGGGCCTGAATACCCACAACACTTTTTTTTCTGCTGGATTAAGGCTCTGAACTGAGTTTGATGTTGGTATGCATGAAAATTAGTTTTGAGTTGCCCGAGTGGAAGCAATTCCAGAGCTGTAATAGGCAGGGTCAGATGAATTCCCAATGACCCGCTTACATTGTATGCTAAATGCAATGGGGTAAGATTAGATATATGAAAGCAGATTGCTGCGAATGGACCACACTCGTTAGCATATAAATGCATTAATGTACAGGCTTATTATTATGTCACAACGCACTTCAAACAAGACTAAACGAATCAACCATTTGAATTCATTGTGAGTTCTAGCCTAAGGACCATTGCCCTGGAAACAGAATATTACTGGGTAGTTTGTTTATTGAGGAAAACTGCCCAGCATTATGGACCTGTGAGTAGCTTTCTTTATTTGATCGATTTCAGGAATATTAATTAACTTTGCATTACATACATGCATATGTAGGCTCTACTTTATGGTCTATACTTTTAGTAGACAAACACAAGGAGAGATTTGAAATGAAAAATTGTGTACTCTGCTTAATGCTGGCTGTGTTCAGTGTTCCCTCGTTTATGGCGGGGGTTATGTTCCAGGACCACCCACGATAAACGAAAATCCGCAAAGTAGGGACGCTATATTTATTTAAGTATTTTTACACTATTTTAGCGGTAGAACTTACAAAAGGTTTGGGTAACATCGTAGGGCTTGAATGAATTCAGTCTATAATGAAACTTTCCGTAGATAAAAACTTGTCATGTCGGTAAGTAGCGACTCAGGAGGCCGATGCTCTATTCTTACTTCTCGTTTTTGGTGCGTATTCATCCGCTGTTTTTTATTTATCGTAAATTTATTGTAAATCGTAATATTTTATGATTTATAACATTCCTTTATTGTTACAATTAATATTTTTATATATTTGTATACATTTTGTGATTCTTTAATGTACAAGTTCATCAAATACATGTATATGTATACGTTAACTATACCACACGTACACGCATGTGCAGATCGTGTTCCGCAAAAACCCAAGAAACAGAGAAAATCCACGATATATTTTTTCTATTAATATTTTTTGAAAACCCACGATGCACCGAGTCCGCGAAAGGTGAACCGCGAAGTGGCAAGGGAACACTGTACACATCCTAGAATCACACCATGCTGAATTTACCTACTTACTACTTAAAAAGTAATAATGCATTGCCTGATCTGGATATTAGTGTTTCTTTAACAAGACTCATTCCCTCTTGGTTGTGTGCAGCCAGCGAGTCATTTGTAAACCATGACATTTTATGTAAGGAGTCATATGTAGAACAGCCTAGTTTTTGTGCTATGTACATGGTAGCGTTTCACTCATGTTCTCACCTTTATCTCTGACACATTTACATATCGTGTGCAAGCAGTTTTCTTGTGAAAATACCCTTTATATTTACATCACAACAGCATAAAAGACTACACAACTAAGGCAACATTCAATCAACGACCATTTCACAACAACCAACAACCTGTTCCAAAGAACATAATGCATTTATTAACAGAGCATTCTTAAATATGTCATTCACTAACCTGTAGAAAATTGGGGAATTAATAATACATTCTGTCATGCCAATTGAATAAATGTTCTAATTAATAAGTAAAAGTGGGAACAACATACGGATGGTCTTTTCACAAACAAAGGGAAAAAAATAAGCCTTTGATAATGTTTTGTCTTTTCAATCATGATTAATACAGCACTTATTGCATGTTTCCCAACAGTTTGCAGATATTAATGTATTAGTGAGGATTCCAGATTGTTAGATTTCTAAGTTTGCCTTTACACAATACTGAATATGAACTTTTAATTTAAGCAGCTACTTTTTCATTTGAAAGTGCGTCCTTTATCATCAAAGTCATGCAGATCTGCATCTGTCCTTCACGAATGCAGGGTGGAATAAGCCGAGAACATTTGTGCTGCTAAACTGTTTGTCATGTAAGGAATAAATTAAGCGTGACACTTAATCTATGTTTCTCATAGCCAGGCTTTTTGCGCCTTACATTAAGACAGTCATATTTCTCAGTGACTCACAGACTTCAACTTCATAACCTCATCATCATCTCCATCTCTCTCTCTATGTCTCTCTTACTGTCCTCAGTAGGACCGCACATAGCATTCGTTAAGGTTTAATTAAATTACATTGAAACTATGAGTCACATTGGGTTTCATTTCTTCTGCTCTGTTCACACACAGCAAGGGAGCAATAAAAGGCAGACTGCTGAAATATGTTTCGTCTTCTCCATCTTCTTTATGATGATCACACCACCCATACTGGCAAACCAACTTTATTTTTGATAGATTTTTAGGGGGGGGTTGAAGGAAACTCATGTGGATGAGCATTTTAAAAATAAAACATTTATAAATATTAATTAATAGCATTTAAAGGCAATTAAAAGTCACGTTTCCATCAATGACTATATCTGTTTTGTTTTGAAATGTTTAACATTTGACAGAGTAGAGTACCTGAGGACCTCCTCCTTGGTGTCCTCCTGTTATTCTGGGCAAAATGATAAGGTGTTTAGTTCTCTAAGGTCTATATATATGGGCAAATACAGGACCACACCCCCATTACATTTAGTCCCCTGTCACATAGTGTTACGAAGTCAAAGTCAAATAAAACGCAGTAAAAGAAGGCTGCACATTTTGGGTCAAACAGTCTATTATGAAGGCAGGAACTAAAAGAAACAAGGTCAGCAAAGAGTAGGGGATGGAAAGCGGTTATGACAGGGAGGTTAGGACCTAAAACAAGGACAAAGCAGGGTGAATAAAGCCAAGCAAGAGGTCAGAAATGTCGCCTGTTTAACACTTAAAAGCATTGACCTTCCCCTAGACCTTTTATAAGTACAGCGCCTGCACTGATCTTTATGACAAGAACTTTTGCTTTACAAAAAAAGCTAAACAACTGAAACCTGCTGCAAGATGATAAAGCATGGAAGCCTTAAAAATCACAAATTGTAAAATTAGTTAGAGAATTTTCATGCAATGAGAACGTAAACCAGATAGCAGTAAGCTGAAAGTGCAACCTGGAAAAATTACGTGTGCATACTTACATACATATATACATACTGTATATGTAGTATGTACCGTGCATCCGGAAAGTATTCACAGCACTTTACTTTTTCCACATTTTGTTACTTATTCCAAATTGTATTAAAGTTTTGAAAATTTATTAAAATTAAAAAACAAAGAAATCATATTTACATAAGTATTCACAGCCTTTGCTTAATACTT